>VDFB02270002.1:0-19273 GCA_007258455.2 Sequoia sempervirens
TTTACAAAAATTACTCAAAGACTTCAAGACTCTTATAGCTTGGAAACATTGTTGGAAATAATTGCAAAAATATATGCTCAATTTATTGAATAATAAATATCGTGTAGCAAGGGCATGCATTGAACTCAATAGACCAAGATATCATTTATCAAGTGACTCATAAACTATGAGGGTTACACATATAATTTCACACTAGAGATGTTTCTTCTTATAATATTTTGATACTATGTGTATGACTCACAAGTTTCTAGGGTTCATAAGAAGTGGAGTATAAGAATTGTTCACATTCTTATTCATAAAATAAATATTATTAGAAAAATTATATGTGCTATATAAATATCCTACAACTATTGCTATGGGATAAAGCTGGTATTGTGTATTATGTAGATAAAATAGACTAATTGATATCGGTAAGAGTTAAGAATTTCTTGATAATCAATCAATGACTTAAAATTAAAATTATAAAACAACTAGTCACTTAGACTAATAATTGAATAACAACATTACCTCAAGTGGGCCTTTTCATGGGTTGTTGCATTGTTCTAATTTATAAAAATGTTAATCGATATTTTTTTCTTCATTCTTTCACATTCAAAATAGTACTATTTTATAGAAAAAAACTCTTGGTTTACAAAAAATGTAAAAAATCACTACTATGCTTCTACTCTTTAACTTCTAATATATATACTTTTAATTGAACTAACTAATCCTAATTTTTCTTAACAAACTAGACTCTTAACCACCTACTTTACAAATATTGACTAACTCCCAAAAGGTAGTAAGAGGTTAATTTCATGTTAAGAACATAAAATAGGAAACATCAAGAAAGAGAGTCATAGTATAATTTTTCTACTTAGGACTAAGGTACCAAAATAACTAGAATGCATAAGAAAATGACATAATGCATACAAGAAAATAATTGATGGTTAGAAGGTTGATGTGTTAAGACCTCTTTTTTGTTTTAATATTTTGTTTAACTCATGGGTCGAAGGGCCCTTCCCATGCTTTAATATCAAAAATATTTATCATGTTTACTTATTTATATTTGAAATATGACACAAAATTAACATCTAGGAAGTGCTTCCAAGACTAGGAACTAAACATAATTAGTAGAGACAAATACTAGGCTAATCAAATATGTTTTTCTCATAAAATATTGTAGATAAAAAGTAATTTTATGAGTATTTAGGTTTATTTATATAATCATCAGGAAAATAATTTTATATAATTTAGGGTTTTGGGTTTAAGGAAAATATGGTTTGCTTATGTACCTCTAGCTCACTCTTTAGTATCAAATCAATTATACATATCCACCCATTATACTTGATCTCTCATCTTACATAGTGGTGTATATATTTGGGATATCTCATCTTATTTTAGTAGATTCTATATTTTAGGACAGCTATTATATTATATCTTGTAATGCGTTGTTATCTTTGTTTTTTTTATTATTCTTAGCATAAATATTTTGAACTTTATTCCACCCTTAAAAAATAATACATTAATACATTATATCAAATCATGTTATACAAACCTTATTCATATATGAAATTCAAAAAAACTAGGGTGAAATCATTCAACAAGTACATAATCTTATGATTTTGAAGTAAATGAGAACATGAGTATTTAGCTTCTTGATAGAGTAATAGTGTTGACTAAATGAAAACACTAAATTTTTTTCCTAATTTTCCTCAAGAAATATACTTGTTTGATTTAGCAATACCATACAAGTTTGTGCTTTATCTTTGTCCTACCACAATATAAATTCATTATTTTAGCAATATTTATTTCTACAAACAAATCTTCTACCTTTAAATATATCCTAGATTGGTCTTGATTTTTTTCCATTTTAATCCTAATTTCTCTATTCTACTTCTTCTACTAGTCTATGGGATAGGTGGTACTAAAAGGCCATTAATAGGTTTTCATACAATTAATGTGGCAAAGGAAATACCCCTCAATCTACAACTTGAGAATAGAAAGATGGAAATTAGAAGACAAAAACCTACAATGTTGGTTTGGTATTCCCTTTAGTGCATCAAATCGAAGTGTTTGCTCCTATCATTTTTCTTTCAATGTTGAGATAAAACACGTATTTGTAATACCCTAGAATGGAGGTGATAAATTTCATTAAATATGTGCATGGAATCAATTCTCATAAGCATATATTTAGCCCTTGAGAATTTAACCTAATAACTATGAACCTAAAATGGGATAAAATGGATGTCTAATAAGAATGGATAACAATTGCCTTGGGATGAACACATGATAGTCAAACAAATAGGCTAAATATGTACTAATATGCACACATAGAGTAATATATGATTATAATCATAGGAGTAGATATGCATAAGAATGACTTGTAAATGTATTTAGATATTTGTTATTATATATTAAAACATTTTGTCAAAATAAACACAAAACTATTTGAAAATAATACATATATATAAATTTCACCCTTATTCTATTGTATACTTCTAGTTCTTACATAGGATATTAAATAATATTAAGAATTAAAATAATATAATATTTCAATATTAACATGTTATAATTATAATAATATTATTTATTAATAAACAACTATATTATGAAAATATAATAGTGAATTATCTTAATGACAATGGTCTGTTTTTGTTGATTAGATTGTGTGAGGTACTTTTTGTTGTTGATGCAAAATGATCTCTCACAAAATATAATCTAGAAACGATTACGAGAGTACTATGAATTGTGGAAATTGATATTATTAATAATAATTGTTTCCAAAATGCCTGTCCATATGTTTATGGGATAAATTTTTTGGTGACTTGTGAGAATTAACAATTATCATATATAATTGTTAATTATTCCCCAAAAAAAATTAGGATGGCTTCAAAAATTGTATAAACATATCATTATTATTTCAATTAAACTTTTTGGATGTATCTCTTTATATTTTTAAAAAATATTATCTTGTATTCAATAAGATTATATAGAAAATATTTATTACAAAAATAATGAAAAAGGAACAATTGACATTTGTTAAAGAATAGACGTTTCTAATTAAAATTGAAGAAATTTTATCTGAAAATTAAAAGGAAAATGATTACCTGAACCAGAATTTACTACTGTTAACTAAACTATTTTCTTCCAAAATTTTGAATGTCATGCTCCATTGAGTTTGTAGCAAAGCACAAATGGTGTTTCTTTGACTGATTAACAGATGATTGTGATGAAAACATGTTTATGCATTTGTTACTTTGAACGAGTGGGTGAGTATTGGTTTGCTTTTTTTCGCTTCAAATTCTCATATTATCAAAGCTGTTAGACAGCGATATTAGATTTCCACAGGATTATCTGTTTTCATCGTGCTTCTGGTCAAGGAAATCTTTTCCAAATATATTTCTATATCCTATCGCCAGAAGGGCATCTACAAGATTCACTTCTCTGATTTACAAAGCAGGCTGCAGCCATACTGCATTACAATTTGCAAAAAAAAAAATTGCAATAAATAAACAACCATGATTTTATGAATTCCGAATATACCCCAGCAATAAACACTAATAAATGACAATATTATAATTCTCTACAGCATCATGACCAAGGATATCTTTTCCAAATCCTATGGACCAGAAGGGCATCTACAAGATTCACTTCTCTGAATTGCAAAGGTGGCGGTTGCAGACACACTGCATTTCAATTTGCCAAAAATCATTGCGATAGATATAGCAACCATGTTTTTACGAATCCCAAAGAAACGGTGCAGCGAGTATAAACACTAAGATTTTGCTACAAAATATTCTACCAAACCCCATTAAACACTATGATTTTTGTTTTTGACAGCATATTCCACTCAACCTCTCGAAAATTACAACCGGGATCTTAATAAATGACAATATTTGAAGTATCTGTAAATTGAACCTAACCCTCAAAACCTACTACTAGATTTCAGTAAGCAAGGATATTTGAATTTATAATATATCTAATTATGAGCTGTAGCGGCAGGGCTGATTGAACAGTCCTCGGCATCTTAGCACTTATATATAAGATTTTCAACCCTCCTACATAGTCATATGACTTGAATTTCAGTCCTCCTTCATCCTCATTTTGTTTAAATTTCTTCAAGATTCCTACCTCTGATTTAGCTTCGTTTTCTTCTGAATTAGCGTAGCGACGTTGAAATGGAGATTGTGAACTATGTAGACGTGATTATGATCGACGCTGATGTTGAAGAAGAAGATGTTATTATGGAGGATGCGCAGATCGACGAGGACGATGTTTTCATGATAGATGCGGAGATGGACGGGGAAGATGTGATCATGGGAGACGCGCAAATGGAGGAGACAGATATCTTCATGGTAGATGCCGACGAATATGTCTTCATGGACGTGGTGATGGAAGATGCAGAGATAGCTGAAGTAGAATTAAATCGAAAAAGAGGATCACATTGTTGTGATCCATATGACTATATAGGTATGTATGTAGGAAATTTTTAGCTGTAACAATAATGCTCTCTTTTTGTATCTCTGTGCAGTTTTAAAATTTTGATTTTGGCCTTGATTTTATGTGCTAATAGGTGAGATTGATCTTGCAGATATATATAGGTCCTGTAAACGCAGGCGCACCGTAGACATTTGGTAATACGGGCTGTGGTCGCGTCAATGGCGAAGGGTAGTTTGTTTGATGGTTTTGGTGGAATGCACCTCTGTATCCTCAGTGCAAGTTTGTGTCCAAGTCGAGTTGGTAAGGTGGCGGGTCGCCACAAGGTTGGGCTGGCAAAAGTCGTATGCCTCTGCGTGGACGATTTTGCAGCCTGGGTCTTGTGTAAGAACACTTTAGTCAAGCGGTGGGGAAGAATGGTGATAAATGTTTTTACAATTGGGGCCGATGTCATGGTGTTTCTGCTGGTCTGATGTCATGTAGTTCCAGATGGTTTTTGCCAGAAATGGGCTGAATGTAATATCTTTCTGAAAATCAATAAAATATTTACCTATGTAATATCTTTGTGAAATGAACAATCATCAAATTAATGTAACTGTCGGTAGTCGAAGAGACATTGGTGTCTTTAAAAATATAGTGGAGATGTTGGATTTTAGAAATGTGAAGCAACGAGAGGTGCATGAGGCAGCAATGCAAAATCTCTTACATTTGTTGTCCCAAACAAAATCAAAATCTAGCATAGAGTAGAACGAGCGATGCGACTGTAAATAGACTTAAGTAGGCTGTGTCCATGTTGGGGAATACAAGAGGTCATTCCCGCTTCAGAAAATCCCATGTTGAGCCAATGTAGAAGCTCTTCTTTCAACCCATAATTCTTCTTTTTGGGAAAAGCAGGAGGAGGACTTAGTTCCACAGAGAACCAAATTCAAGTTTCATCTATGCTTTCTACATCCGTAGGATAACTGCACTCTGTGCCCTCGGCCGCTTCACCTTCTTCTGCAAGTCTTTTAACATCTAACAGAGTTTGTGTAAACGTTGTTGATTCTATCATTATTGGAAATGATGAATCACTATTCGCTACTGCAGGGTTAATTTCGATCTTTTTAAACATGTTTTGAACAATTCTTGCCAGATGTTTTGAAAAATTCTTGCCAGGTAGTTCCAAAAATCTTGCGTTACTTTCTTTATATAGGCAGAAGCATGTCTCACCTGCTCTCTCCATCTTTTAACCACACATGGGAGTCTCTCAGCGTGCATTTTTTGGCTTCATACTCCACCTGCCAAACCAATTCTTAACGATTTTCCTTTTTAAGTCATGCGACAGCTGAAGATGGGTAATGGTTTCTTTCTAGCCAACTCTATGATCACTGAACCAACTTATTTTCTCTCTCTGATTTCATCATGATATATTACTTTTATGGTTTCAATCGTATTGCATCAGATTTTCTTTTGGCCATGGTTATTCGCATTGTATTGGTTAATCATGTTTTAATTTAATTTCTGCAACTTCCCGTCTATTCAAGCTTCTTGTTTAATGATTGATTAGTGAGTATTTATTGAAAGAATTGATCCAAAACGTCATTGCAAAATATTCTTGTTATTGTTCTATTTTTTATTCTTTAGCATTTTGTCATTTGGATTGATTTAAGTATTTCTTTTTGGTGATATTTATAGAAACATGTGTATGCCAATCTGAAGTCAGTCGGGCCCTATCTCAGAATACAGCATCCCTATCTATCTATCCATTTAGGCACTCACCGGATGGACTACGGGATGGCACTCACCAGACAACCGGTTTGGTCCTCTCCATATAGCAGATGGGATAGGGCGACTGAATACAATACCTTCATTTCCTCTAGAGTTATTTTGGTCCTTCGACTATTCGCCACTCAAACTCGGCTGTTCTAACTTATGGTATACAAACTCAAGATTGGTATTCACACTTACTAATGCCCCTCTATTCTCTAGATAGGGGTGTGAGGTAGTTGCTCCTCAGATCGGTAGTCCTCCCCTAACTCATTGTGTTGATATCTTGTATTATTATACATGCTTTCTTGATATCTTCTTTTTCGGCTCCCGAATTTTGAACACCCATTTTTCCCAACTCTGATGATGCAGCCTTCTATACTTCAACTCCTTTAGTTCTTCTCTTTTATTCAAAGCCTTGCTTTATTTGTCACTTGTTGAAGCCATAGCAATTAATTACTTAGTTGTGCTGAATTTATGTTTTCTAGCCGCTGAAGTTCTAAGTTTTGTGAAATTCCACTGTTATATTGAAGAACTTGTGGCTGAGGGATGATTACAGCTGGAACGACATAGCTATGAGTATGCATTGGGGGCACTATGACATTAAATATGAATCTACAAATGTCAATGGAATGCTCATTTTTACACAGTGTAGTCATAAAGTTGAACAAAATATATTTATTATGCCTTTATATTGGCCACAAAGTGACCATTACATAAATAAATCACGGAATTAAAGGAAAGTTTGTTTCATTCCATTTTAAATAAGGTTACATTTAAAATAAAAATAAATTACTAATCTAAATCATATATGTATCTTTCTTTATTACCCTATTCGATAATGTGGAGTTAATTTGCAAGAAGAAATCATATAGAAAAAGAATAATAAAGTATATATATATAATTATAATGTTAATTATATAACTTATTATATCTTTAAATGAAGAGTATTAACATCTATCGAAAAAGTGAAGAGATATTAGTTTAGAATTATTTTCTTTATTTAAGAAATTTTATTTTATTCAAATTTTTGTCTATTGTTGATAATTACTTATGTTATTTTTTAATGAATTTCTTATAAGGTTCTTGTGGTTTTTCGACACAAGAAATATTTTGTGGAAATTATGTGAGAAACACACCATGTGAGCGATGTACTAGCAAATACAATTTTATTTACTTCAAAACTTGGTTTTGGCAAACACAAAATGTGTTTCTTATTCTAGATTCCATAAGAAGTTTGTAAAATTTTGATGAAGAAAAATATGTAAAAAATCATTAAAGAATATTGAAAATGCTATATTCAAATAAGATAGAATCCCACACAAATATTTACATATATTATTGTTAAGGTTCAATAATCAAAGAAATATTCTAGCTACACATAAAAGCAATTTTTCATTGCTTATCTTTATTGGTTGAACAATGTATAATTAAGCCAAGAGGCTTCCTATAGTGGCAATGATCCATGTAAACAAAAACAAATCAGGTTCAAATTAAGGGCAATTGGAAATAATAGAAGAGGAGGAGGCATGAAAGTAACTGAAATTAGTAACAATATACCATTCCATCGCCTTGCATGCCAATTGGTACTGGCAGGCAGCCGTTTCAAGTTCATATCAGGTAAATATCCTTCATATGTTTTATTTCCTTGTTGCATTCATTCGATCTTCGTGATCTGCACCATGGCCTTTCCATTTCAAACACTATTTTGTTTGCATGTTTACCAGATTCATTGCAATAAATTATGCGAGTATCCAAGGAAGAAGATCACATTCCATATAAACGAGGGGTCAACAGACTACTGGTTCTCCATATTCATTGTGCACTATAGATTTGCGTTTCAAACTTTAGACCTTCCTATTCTCTATGTCTGATCTCACTTCAACCCTAATGAATAGATGGAAGAAACTGTCCATGTCATAAAAAAGAAACGAACTCTACCTAGAGAGAAAGAGATGCTCCCCATGCTTGTGTCTGTTGACACTTTGTTACTGCATGTTTAAAGCACATTTGTGTAGGCACTTTCTCCTAATCTATTTAGAGTGATGTGTATTATCCTGAATAGCTTTTTTGAAAATATTTAGCTTCCAAAAGATGATCTAGGATTGTACATTAGTTTTCCTCATAAGATAAGTTGTGTAGTATTTTTTTTCACATTTGAGCATTTAATAGATTATTTAGTGAATACATTGTATACTGAAATATCAAAAACATACCCTAACCCGACTTGTTGTGTTTGAATTTCCTTTTGCATCTAATTTCTTTTCAATCTATATGCCTATAATGTCCATCCTACTTGGGTTTTGGTTTAAAGTGATTTATTCTCCTAGTAAATTTTTTTTGAGAAAATGCTTCATTGAGATATATATTTGATTTCGGTTAGATTTTTTTCTAAAAATTTGTAAGGCCAATGACATCTCCAAAATTTGCATGGATATTAGTACAAAGGAAGCAAGATTAAAATCACCATAAACTTGATTGTACACAACCTTGGACAAACTTAACATCTGAAACTTTTCTTTCCTTTGGATCTGTGGACCTTTTGAACATCTTAACTCTAATTCTATCTCTAACCCTAACCCTAAACCTAATCCCTATCCTAATCTTAATCCTAACCATAAGCCTAATTTTGTCTCTAACCCTAACCCTAACATTAACCCTACCCTTGATCCTACATCTAACTATAATATTAATCTTAACCCTAACCCTAACCCTAATCCTAACACTAACCCTAACCCTAATGATAATCCCAACTCTAATCCTAAGTCTATCTATAAACATAAACCTCACCCTAACCCTAATACTAACACTAATCACAACACCAATAAACCCTAACCCTATTCGATAATGTGGAGTTAATTTGCAAGAAGAAATCATATAGAGAAAGAATAATAAAGTATATATATATATAATTATAATGTTAATTATATAACTTATTATATTTTTAAATGAAGAGTATTAACATCTATAGAAAAAGTGAAGAGATATTAGTTTAGAATTATTTTCTTTATTTAAGAAATTTTATTTTATTCAAATTTTTGTCTATTGTTGATAATTATTTATGTTATTTTTTAATGAATTTCTTATAAGGTTCTTGTGGTTTTTCGACACAAGAAATATTTTGTGGAAATTATGTGAGAAACACACCATGTGAGCGATGTACTAGCAAATACAATTTTATTTACTTCAAAACTTGATTTTGGCAAACACAAAATGTGTTTCTTATTCTAGATTCCATAAGAGGTTTGTAAAATTTTGATGAAGAAAAATATGTAAAAAATCATTAAAGAATTTTGAAAATGCTATATTCAAATAAGATAGAATCCCACACAAATATTTACACATATTATTGTTAAGGTTCAATAATCAAAAAAATATTCTAACTACACATAAAAACAATTTTTCATTGCTTATCTTTATTGGTTGAACAATGTATAATTAAGCCGAGAGGCTTCCTATAGTGGCAATGATCCATGTAAACAAAAATGAATCAGATTCAAATTGATAGGCAATTGAAAATAATAGAAGAGGAGGAGGCATGAAAGTAACTGAAATTAGTGACAACATACCATTCCATCGCCTTGCATGCCAATTGGTGCTGGCAGGGAGCCGTTTCAAGTTCATATCAGGTAAATATCCTTCATATGTTTTATTTCCTTATTGCATTCATTCGATCTTCGTGATTTGCACCATGGCCTTTCCATTTCAAACACTATTTTGTTTGCATGTTTACCAGGTTCATTGCAAGAAATTATGCGAGTATCCAGGGAAGAAGATCACATTTCATATAAACGAGGGGTCAACAGACTACTGGTTCTCCATATTCATTGTGTACTACAGATTTACGTTTCAAACTTTAGACCATCCTATTCTCTATGTCTGATCTCGCTTCAACCCTAATGAATAGATGGAAGAAACTGTCCATGTCATGAAAAAGAAACGAACTCTACCTAGAGAGAAAGAGATGCTCCCCATGCTTGCGTCTGTCGACACTTTGTTACTGCATGTTTAAAGCGCATTTGTGTAGGCACTTTCTCCTAATCTATTTAGAGTGATATGTATTATCCTTAATGGCTTTGTTGAAAATATTCAGCTTCCAAGAGATGCACCAGGATTGTACGTTAGTTTTCCTCATAAGATAAGTTGTGTATTATTTTTTTTCATATTTGAGCATTTAATAACTTATTTAGTGAATAGATTGTTTACTGAAATATCAAACACATACCTTAACCAGACCTATTGTGTTTGACTTTCCTTTTGCATCTAATTTCTTTTCAATCTATATGCCTATAATGTCCACCCTACTTGGGTTTTGGTTTAAAGTGATTTGTTCTCCTAGTAATTTTTTCTTGAGAAAATGCTTCATTGAGATATTTGATTTCGGTTAGATTTTTTTCTGCAAATTTGTAAGGCCAGTGATATCTCCAGAAGTTGCATGGATATTAGTACAAAGAAAGTAAGATCAAAATCACCATAAACTTGATTGTACACAACCTTGGACAAACTTAGCATCTAAAACTTTTCTTTCCTTTGGATCTATGGACCTTTTGAGCATCTCTAATTATATCTCTAACCCTAACCCTAAACCTAATCCCTATCCTAATCTTAACCCTAACCATAAGCCTAATTTTATCTCTAACCCTAACCCTAACATTAACCCTACCCTTGATCCTACATCTAACTATAATACTAATCTGGACCCTAACCCTAACCCTAATCCTAACACTAACCCTAACCCTAATGCTAATCCCAACTCTAATCCTAAGTCTATCTCTAAACATAAACCTAACCCTAATCCTAATACTAACACTAATCACAACCCCAATCCAAATGCTAAGCCCAACCAAAATCCTAATTATATCTCCAACCCTAACCCTAATCGTAACCTAAATCTTAATACTAACACTAATCCCACCCTGATTCTATCTCTAACCCTAAACCTAACCCTAATATTGATTCTAACCCCAACCCTCATCCTTTATCTCTCTAACCCTAACCCTATCCTTAATCTTAACCCTAACCCTAATCCTAACCTTAAACTTAACACTAATTCTATCTTTAATCCTAATCATAACCCTAACCATACTCCTAATCCTAATCCTAATCCTAATCCTAACCCTAACCCATAATTCATAACACTAAACCTAACCCTAACCTTAACTAACCCTAACCCTACCCTTGATCATAATTCTCTCTCTAATCCTAACCCTAATCCTAATGCTAACCCCAATCCTAACCCTAACCCTAACCTTAACCATACCCTTCATCCTAATTTTATGTGTAATTCTAACCCTAACCCTAATTGTGATGATAACCCCAGCCCAAATTCTAATTCTAACTCTAATCATAATCGTAACCCTAACCCCATTCCTATCCCTAACTGTAACTCTAACCCTATTCATAATGATAACACTAATCCTAATCATAACCTTGACCCTAACCCCAACCCTAACCTTAATAATTTTGTCTTTCATGTCACGCTACGAATGCTACTAGCATATATATATTAATTTATAAATTATATATATATATATAAATGCCAAGAGATATCCTTCTCGAGGCGTCTATTTTTAAACAATTTATCACATAAATAGTCTATATGAAAGAGAGACTAAATCATTAGTATATCACTCTAAAAGTAAAATAAAATAGTTTGAGATTGTTATCTTGACTTTTTTAAATATGTGTGTTTAAGCCATTTATACTATTTATTAGCACACCCCCCAACTATACACCCTTTTATTTTATTATTTAAAAAAATATTGAAAACTATTAAGTACATTATATATAATTTTTACTTGTGAAATGTGATATTTAAATATATATATAGCATTATCAAATTATTACCCAAATTTAATCAACTATCAGTCAAGAGACCAATTCAATGATATATTATTTTATACAATCACATTCAATAAATTAATTTAATTTTCAAATATATTACAACTAGCATATATATATTATTTATTAATAATATATATAAAATATGTCGGGACATATCTTTCTCGAGGAGACGCCTCAAGAAGGATATTTCTCGACGTATTTTATATATATTATTAATAAATAATATATATATGCTAGTCATGTAGAATTAAATTATAAAACTATTTGGTAGGAAGGGATTTTGAATTTTTGCATAGTAAAAAATCTACTCATGATTATATACATTTCTTTCAAATTTTATTTTATTTTTCTTTCAAATTGTATCTTCAAAAGTATTTGAGACCTTCTTCCAAAAATATATAACATGATATATGTTAAGATATTATTACACCTTTTTAATAATATACAATGAATTTTACTAACCATTATAATAAATTATTAGAGAATAAATTTTACAAAATTTCACTCTAATATATAATAATTTATTATGCATATGAGATAGCTAAATTAATTTTTTTTTTAAATCAATCTACAACATAAATTACTTTATCTTTTGTTGAAAATTAATATAATATATCTTTTTTAATATTTACAAATAAATTTGATACTAGGCTGGGCCCTAGCCGGCTAAGCTGCTGCACTGTCACGAAGTTCTAGTCTCCCCTCTTGGTACCGAGGGGTGTGTCGCCAGCCACCCGTGCTAAAAAGTTTACTGTGCAATGGGTTATAGGGGGTTATACGATTCTGCCTAATAAAAAATAAAAATAAAAAATTTGATACTATAAACAAAATCATGTAATTATAATTGAAAAGTATTTATTTCTTCATAAGTAAAAGAATGAATTTTAAAGAACCGCATATTTCTAATAAGTAATATTAAGGATGAGTGAATAATTTATCTATAATATATAACATTCTTGGAAAAAGAAATATTAGATATCCTATTAGTTACGACCCTTTAAAATAATGTTAATTATTCAATGTTTTAATGAGTTTTCTTAAGAACCATTTCAACATAGCCTAACCTTTTAGGTTCGAGTATTATTTCTAATTAGATCAATATTATTATTTCCATTTTATTTATTTCTAAAATTTGATATACATTTTTTCATTAATATTTTGAAGCAAGTTAATAATGAAATGTTTATAAATATTATTATGATTCTAAATGTAACTATAGTTTCCATTTTTCCAATTTGATCACACCCTCAATTAGAATAATTATTCTACAATGACTGTTAAAATAAATAACCATAAATTTAATTATAATAATCAAGATAATAACAAGTAAATACATAACCATAAATTTAATTATAATATTCAAGATAATAACAAGTAAATACACATTGCTTCACATTTGAAACCATTTTCACCATAAACATATTAAGACAAATATTATAATTCACTATTAATATGGATAAATTAATTTATGTAACCGTTCATGATTTCATATTGCTAGAAAGGGAGGGGGACATGTTCACATGCTATGCTAGAAAAGATCATGCACTCAATGTTTTCTGTAAGAAAGGTCCATTAGTATATCAATACCCAAAAAACCACTTCGAGAACAAAAGGAATGTTACAAATATTTACTGAAATAATGATAAACAAAACACAATTTAATTAATAAGTAATTTTGTAATATAAGTCCATCTAATGAATATAAATATAGTAAAACCTTTAATTTTATTATTCTTTTTGTGTGCGGGAAATTGAAAGATAAGAATTATAAAAAAAATTAAATATAAAATAAAAATGAAAACAATTTTTAATCTATGTAAATATTGATTTTCATGTTGATTTAGCTTTGTTTGGATGTGGATTCAATTCATTAGCACAATATTATAATATTTTAATGAGTATGGATTTAGATATAGTAGATCTATGTAAGAGTGATTGGTAAAATGATAAGGGAGTTATCTTAATTATATATTTTTTAGTATCATATGAAGGACCTAAATTAATAGATTATCTTGGAAATCAATTGAAAAATTGAAATTTTCCATTTTGAATCAATGATGAGATAACAATTAATTATTTACTTCAATTGATAGATATTTGTGATGAATAAATTTCAATTCAAAGGATGACTTTAGTAATAGATGAAGAATAAGTTTCTAAATGAACATTGAGTTAACCAATGTGGTGAGTGATAAAGAAATTATATCACAAAATTGTAGGAATTAGGTGGATAGTTTTAGTGTCTATATTTTTTCCCTTCTTAAAAAAATGCATGAAGTGACAATGTTTCAAAGAAAATAAAAGTGTTTGAGAAGAAAAATTAGAATATATGAGGATGATAATGATGATATGTCCTAGTTGAGTGAGAAATGGAAAATCAAAGAAGAGAAGATGGATAAAGAAATGTCAAATGAATGATGGAAAATAATGAAATAAAAGTAAAGGGATGAATGTAATCTCTCGATGACTATGCATGAAGATCATGATGTATTATGTTGTATTTGAGTTTAAAAAATATTATTTAATATAAAAAAAGATATTATGCACTAAGGTATATAAGATCAAGATGAAAATGTATCCAATGTATGTAATAAATCTCAAGAAAATAATACATAAGAAAATGCTTCAGCACTTACAAGGAATTTGATGACTTTGGTGGCTTCATGATGAGACAGCCATCAAACATAGAAAAAAAAATAATAGAAAATTTTATAATTTATATTATTCAAAATACACCATGATATGAAATGATCAAATAGGAACAATGTGGTTTAGAGGATAAATAAAAATAAAGATAAAAATAATAAAAGATAAACCAAAGAAAAAGAAAAGAAATTGTCAACTAACATACAATAGTACTAACTCATGCCAAGTTGTGGAAAGGACTAAAGGATGGAGTTGGATCATATTTTATGCAACAAAGGAAGAATCACATTTAAGAAACACATCTAATTTAGGGAAGAAAGCATCCCACATAAGACAAGTCATGGATTAAAAGAAGAATTTTGTGATGCAAAAAAATATGGGTTCGACTATATTTTATTGAGATTAATGTAAATTTATTAATAAAAAAAAATTGAAAGTGTATGCTTCAATTCTATAGCTTGAATTTTGAAGGTACATGTTATTGTTTGGTCTTTATGTTTATTGATGGGGCAGTAGAAGATTCATGAAAATTGCAATTTTTCAAGTATAAAAGGTATTATAGTCACTAAATTGGCCAAAAGCAATAAATAAATACTTTTTCCAAAATAGGATGTTGTCACTTAACCCTAGTATATAACAATGTGCAAAATAGAGTTGGTGGAAGACATGAAAAAATGACATGCGAATAGGATAAGTAAAATAGAAGAGGACTTGTAATATGGTGAATTCTAGTTTATTACACATGGTCTCTATAACTAGGTTTTCACTAGTGTACTTGTGTAACATGCCACTAAAGGTGGTTTTCATCGTAAGATGATTTTTATCTTTACTCTTTTTCATATTAATTTTTCCTTTTTTCAAGTTTTTAGGATGGTAATAATAGAACCTATTTGTTATCTTTTCATCATGATGACTCCCCAATGTTTCATAGAAATGGTTTTCACAAGAGTTCACTTTCTCTTCCTTACTATTTATTTTAGTTTTATTGATTTTTTGAATTTTTTTAGTATTTTCTCAATTTGTATATTCCTTATAGTGAATATGGTCATACATTATTTACACAATTTTTATTATCAATCTAAAACTCTAAAGACCTATTCTTATATAAATAAAGATTATTAGACTTCTTGAGTAATATTTGATCAAGACATTTTGACTTAGGAAAGTATGTTCTAATAATTCAGTGGCTAAAATAATAATTTTTATTTAGCACCACATACACCATTGTACACCTCTTTTATTATGAGAGATCCGTCTTTGGAATTAAGGTATCTCCTTCACATATATTGAAGCTTCTTTGATATGTTGTCCACTAGGGATGGTGAAATGAATTAATGATGGATACAAATTTTGTGGTGTATGCTAGATAGGTTAGGTTGTAAGGTGACATGATAGAGTTATTTACATATGTTATGATATAAATGATATTTTGGACCAACAAGATTATGAACAAAATTTTATTTAGGGACATTACACATGGGGACTAAAAGGTTGTCGAATAATAATTTTTACTGATTAATATTATGTGGCATATCCAAAAAGGATTCAATAAAGGCCATCCCCTATACATGTTCATGATTTTTTTTAGTATTCAATCTTTCATTAACATATTAATTATAATATAAACAATTCTAGAATCAATATTTGTATCTAGATTAACCTTTTATGATTTTTTTACAAGGACTATTTACTAATTTTTCCACATTAAAAAATTCAAAGAAAGCCTAAGTTCCTCATCTATTGGTGTCTCATTTTTTTCATTATTAGGGTCATCATTTTTTTTTTCAAATTTTTATTTGATATCATCTCAAAGAATTTTTCCCTAGGGGAATTTTTTTTTTTTGATCTTTTAACTATGCTTAAACTTTAAAGACTAAGGAACTTGTCTTGTTCCCAAAAATAAGTTGTTGGTTCTAATTATATATCAAAAACATTATTATGGTTATTGATCATAAAATATTCATGGATTACTATGAACTCGTATCTAGCTTTACAATTTTAAAATATGTGTAGAGTCATACATGATCTTGTTGGTTCTACAAAATGAGATCTAGATAGATTAGTGGAAGATAGACAAAGTGTAATGAAAATTTTAATATTACAAACATTTATCTTATTGAAGAGGGTAGCCAAGTTAGTGAAGGATTCTTTGAAGTCCTATCTCTTGAAATGCTTAACAATGTGAAATGAGCTTACCACAGTGTTAGAGGTGACAATGTATGAAGTGACAAAGCTTCAAACAAAATGCAAGTATTTGAGAAGAAAAAATAGAAAATATGAGGATGATAATGATGATATGCCCTAGTAGAGTAAGAAATGGAAAATAAGAAAAAAAGTGAAATGACTAATTGATTTATGTCACGTCTAGATGTTATCCATGTGTAAACTACATGTGTGATCTCTCAAAATAACAAAAGATAAACAAAGAACTATCAAATGAAATATGGAAAATGATGCAAAAAAGTTAAGTGATGAATGTGATCTAAACATGACTATGCATGAAGATAATATTTATTATGTTTTTATTAATAGGGAAAAATAGGTTTTGAAGGGACCTGAAACCCTTTATATCATAAACTTATAGTTTAATTATCTATTAGTAATATGTCGCTTGAGGTTCCCCAATCTACTAACTTTAATGGATGTCTCTCCCACACCTAAGTTAGTAGTTAATCCTAGTATGAATCAAGTATCCTCCATCATCCAATTGGTATGTATGTTTTGGTTCCACCTTTGATATCCTATAAATGACCAAGATACAATCACATAATTACCTTTGTGCTTCCAAAGGAAAGGAAATATTATATACGGGTATGTGCAGGATCATCATGGAAAAAATAGGCCCTTAAGTGGCAAAATTTAGAAAAATCAAAGTTAGACAACTTGACGTAAAAATTTAAATAAGTTATCTATATTATTTCAAAAATATGTAACAATAGAATCTGTATAAAATTGAATGTAGTTTCTAATATACTAGGTTTATTTTTAAAAAATAAATCTATTTGGTGAAAATTTAAAATTTCAATGCAGTGGTACTTAAATTTCAAGGAAAAAATAAGAAGTAGGTGTTTGTCTGACCACCCTAACCACAATAAAATGATAATATTTTTGTATAAGATTTTAGATATAAGTAGAGTACTCATGTCACGATGTGATGTATATTTTTTTGTAATTTTTTTTCAAGTAAATAATTAATTATGATTTTTTTATTATAACTTTTAGAAAATATAAAAACTCATATGTTTGACCACCTTAACTTGTTCAAAACTTCATGAAATTAAGTTTTTTTTTAATCCTATAGTATGTGAAGTATAGAATGTGACACATGTCTTAGATTCATAAAATGTGATACCATTTGAAAGATATAGATATTTTTCAATTAGACTATCAATTAGGACTTTAGTCGTAATTCAAATAGAAAATGAATAATAATTATTTATTAAATTCAAAGTAAGGCATAATTTATATTTGTGGAAAGCTGAGAATCTCCTTTAAAAACCCTTTTCATTTCATCAATTTTGGGTAAAAGAAAATTCATCAACCACATACCCTACATATACCCATCATATTGCCACTTTTTGGCCCATCATGATCCTGCACATACCCATACCTAAGAATAGATTGGTGTGGCATAGAAAATTTAACACTCTTGAGAAAAGAGACAATTTCACGCTTACTTTGGACCTACTTCTGAGTACCCTTGCATTAATCATTCTTTAAAATAGCATTTATAGGCCCCTAAGACCCATTATTTTTTATCTAAAGGCCCGTTTCACTTAAAAATCATCTAAATCCCGACAAACAACACTTAATTCACTCATATCACAAAAACCCACCTCCAAAAACCGCTAGTGGGACCCATTTTCCAAGGGTGGTGAATGGGTCCCTTTTGGGGAAATATTCAATTTTGAGCAAGAATTTAATCAATTTAATTCAAATTTTCAGTGGATGTCGGCCTCTTTGTTTTACTTTAGGCTTTCCTAGTCTTAGACACACTTAAGACTAGGGTTTTATGCAGATTTTGATCATTCAAGGTTTGATTACCAAATTAGGGGTTTGACCAAGGAAAACTTGCCATTAGACAACAAACTTTAAACTATTTTGTAGGTCTTTTCCAAGATTCTGATATGGGTTTCCATCAGAAAGTGTTGTGCAGGTGACAAGGTACATATCTGAAGCTTGAATTTGTAGAAAATTGAAAAAGGAATGATTCGCCATGGATGGTGAATGAGTCCCACTGGAGGGTCCTGCCAGATTTAAATGGAAATTCCAGTACCCATTTAGCAGAAACCAATTTTTGGGCAAAAAACCCTAACCTGGGACTAATTCACCCAAGGTGGCGAATGAGTCCCAGTCAGCCAAAAAGTCAACTTTTCCAAATTTTCAAGGTTGTTTCCAATCTTCATCAGGCTTATACTTTTAAGTATTTTTCAAACGTCGTTTTGTTTTCAAACACTTCATATTTCTTGGGTTTTGCATAAATAATCAATCAATTTCATCAATGTATTACATCAAGATCATTTCATTTAGGAATATTAAGATCATACATACCTTATTTTGAGTGAACCACCTTAGTTTTTGGGGTCTATCTCTCTCCTTTTAGGTGAGAAACCCTAAGAGT
>VDFB02270003.1:0-33573 GCA_007258455.2 Sequoia sempervirens
CTAACCTTGGAGGAAGTTAGGAGGCATCCCATCCTTCTGATAGTCCTAATACAAAACTAGAGAAAATTTTGGCAATTTTAAACAAAAAAAGGGATAGAATTGACACCCTGGAGCAAGAGGTTAGGGGCCTAAGTAGGCCCAAAAGAGAAATTTTAGCATCTCTTGAAGGAGAAGATGATAAAAGGCATGAGTGCACCACCCAAAGTTGGCGCGGTGAAAAAAAATCTGATTTGAGAGCTGATAATGAGAAGAGAAATCATTTAGCTCTTGAGTTATCTAGGGACATGAAAAAGGTAACCCCACCAAAGTTCAATGGAATGGTGAGAGGTGATGCAACAGAGGCCCGACTCATTGAAATAGAGAAGTATTTCAAAATAAGAAATTATTTCAAAGTTACTAAGGTAGTTTGGGTAGCCAACTAGTTGTTAGGAGAAGCATCCACTTGATGGATGAACAAGAAAATGTAATTAGGGTTAAGTTCATTGAGCTTAACTTGAGATCAGTTTGTAACCATTTTTAGGAAAATATGGTTACCACAACTATTCTTCGACCAAAAGATTATTGATTTCCAAAATATGTGACAAGGAGACTTGTCGATAGTGGAGTACTAAGAAAGGTTTATTTGTCCACTAAAATGTGCCCCAATACCAAAAATATGAAAGGTTTAGGATAAGGAAATTCATCATAGGGATGAATACCAAAATTGGAGGAGAAGTAGATGTCCATGGTCTTGCAACAATGGACCAAGTTTTTGAAAAATTAATAAAGCAGGAACAAAAGTTGAATTCTATATTTGCTTATCATGAGAAGAACAGTAAAAAGTTTAATTAGTCACAATTATCCCAATATTTCAAGAAGAGGAATGATAAGTAGGAGTCTAAAAATAAAAATGGTAAGGGATTCCACAATAATCAGAATGAAACTAAGAGTGAGAAGAAGAACAACAATAACTTTAGAAAGAATGGAGACAATTTGAGGAAGCCTCTTGAAAGGTGAGGATCTCTAGGATGATTTTTTTCATGTGGAGGAGATCATTATGCAAATAAATGCTTGAATAACTCTCAAGGAGCTCAGCCTCGTGGTAATCCCTTACCTACTCAATAGACGAAATTTCAACAAAGGATCCATGCAACATTGGATAACTAGCAAGCAAAGTAAAATATTACTCTGATTGAAACAATAGGTACATTGTTTGGTGTCCCTCTTTCAATTTTAATTAACATTTATGCAACTAAAAGTTTTATCCCACCAAGATTAATAGATAATTTTCCTAGAAGAGCTGGTTATATGGAAAAATCCTGGTTAGTAGAGTGTGCTAACTAGATAAAAGCATAGGGAGAGCAATGCATGTTTGAAGCCAAGGTTGATCTTCCAAGTTTTTCAATGAAAGTGAACTTATATGTAGCACCTTTAGGTTCCTATGATGTTGTCTTAGGAATAAATTTGTTGTGGAGGCATAAAGCTAAGGTAGACTATTTTACAAAAAAAGTAGTCTCTGGATGACCTAGGGAACAAAATTTTTCTACAATGCGCTCCAAGAGAAGTTAAGGCAAATATCTACTATGCAACTAAAGAGGGCCAAGCAAAAAGGGTGTCAAATCTTTGTGGTAAAAAATAGAGAAGTTAGAAGATTTGAAGGAGTTTATCTTCCAAGATGAATTAATGTATTACACGAGTCTCAAAAAATCCAAGGGATTGAAGATGGGGACCTTATGGATCAAGGAAAACTTGATATGGAATATTACTTATTTCTTCGAGATCTTGAGGATGTGTTACTAGATGAACTTCCCAGATTACCTCCTAAAAGGGATTTTTATTTTTCCATAGATAAAATTCTAGGTTCAAAACCAATCTCCAAATATCCATACTAAATGACCACAACAGAATTGATGGAATTGAAGGATCAGTTGTAGGAACTGTTAGCTAAAGGATTGATTAGACCTTGTGTTTCACCTTGGGGAGCGCTAGCGATCTTTGTTAAAAAGAAGGATAGTACCTAGCGCTTATGTATAGACTATCATATGCTTAACAAAGGAATGATAAAGAGCATATATGATTTACCATGTATTAATGATATTTTCAATCAAATACGTGGGGAAAAAGTATTTTCAAAGATCGATCTATGATCTGGTACCATTAGTTAAGGCTCAATAATGAAGATATTCACAAAATATCCTTCAAAACAAGGTATGGGCACTATGAATTCACAATCTTACCTTTTGGACTAACGAATACCACTATAGCATTCATGAATTTGATGGACATTATATTTACATATTGCCTGGATAAGTTTGTTTTAGTATTTTTGGATGACATTCTTGGGTAAATGTACAAAGCTGTGTCACACTTTCAGACAACTTATCAACACAAGTGAATTTTAGTATTTATAACTAAAAATTAATTTTGGTCAAACATATGATCTAGTAAGATTTATTCTAGATAAGTTAAATATGTCCACAATTTTTCCAACTAAAATTATTGGCTAAATGCATATTTAGCACCACTTTGAGGCCAATTTACTAAAGAAATGATATTATTTGAAAATTTTAATGTTTCAACAACTACTCATATAAATAACATTTTAAAATAATGTAAAAATACCCTTTTGTAGATCCATAAGTGTAGTTTTCATATATATATATATATTTATTTTAATAGTTCAATTATTATTTATATTTTATATTTTATATTTTATTTTTTATTGAAAGCAGGTTATTAGCACAAAAATATTAGGTTGATTACCATGTCAATAAAAATACTAAAACTTGTTATTATTATTTTTTTAAAAATGTGATGCCCTAGATAAAAGAATCTAGATTAAGCTAGTATAATTTGTTTTTCATTTTAGATAAATATTTAATATAAAAGTTGAAGTTGTCTGGAAACAACTATTTTTTAATACATGCACATTTAAATATTTATTTAAAATATATATTTATTAAAATTTCAAAAAATAATATCCATGCCCTAAAGTTTCAAGTTATAAATATGAATAAAAAATTTGAAGGGAAAAAAAGAAAATTTACTATATAAAGCTTGACGTCTCATGTAACATCATTTTTCAGCATTTTATCAACAACTAAATTATAGTGTTAATTTATAAAAAACAATATTCAAATAATTTTTAAATTTTATCAAGAAAATACTAACATAAAATATAATAAAAAATACACATTTTATTAGTTTATATCATTTCAGATTTCAAAACATATATACCACTTTCTAGTGATTCAAGTTTAAAAGTTAGATAAGTTTTGGTTGTTTCCTTTATAAAAGTGTTACACAACTTTGTACTTTTACCCTCTTATATATTCTAAGAATGAGGAAGAATATTTCCAACATTTGTAGTTTGTTCTTCAACATTTGAGAGAGCACAAATTGTATGGAAAGCTCTCAAAATATACTTTCTTTTAGAAAGAAGTATAGTATTTGGGTCATGCAATTTCAGCAGTAGATCTAGCGAAGATCAAAGCCATTTTGAGGTGGCCTATACAAAAAATTTGCACGAAGTCCTTAGTTTCATGGGTTTAGCAAGCTATTATAGAAAGTTTGTGTCTAACTTTTCTAAGATTACCAATCCCATCACTTCTTTGCAAAGAAAAGGTAAATGATTTGATTGGTCAAAAAAATGTTAGGAGGCATTTGATCAATTAAAAATGAAATTAAATTCGATTTCAATATTGAAAGTCCTTGATCTAGAAGGCCATTTTGAAGTTATTACCAATGCCTTGGGAGAAGGATTAGGTGGGGTGCTTATGCAAGAAGGGTGAGTTAATGCCTATGAGTTAAGGAAATTAAAGACATATATGAGCAGAATTATGCTCCTCATGATCTTGAATTGGTAACAATTGTGCATGCATTGCAAATGTGGCAGCATTATTTGCTAGGAAAACCTTCTGAGTTGAGGTCAAACCATCAAGGTCTTAAATATTTATTCAACCAACCACATCTCAACGCTCGACATAGAATATGGTTAGAGTTGATATTTGATTATGATTATGAGATCAGTTATATTAAGGGCAAGGAAAATTGAGTAGTGGATGCTCAAACTTGAAGGAGACACATTTCCTCATTGATCTCTATTCACTAAGATTTCAAAAACTAAGTATTACAAAATTCCATGGGAGATGAGTACTATGAGCAAGTTAAGAAATCTCTCTAAGATAATCCTCAAGATTCAAGGTATGATGGGTTCTATTTTGAACTGGAGATGGTTTGTTAAGGTTCAAAGTAAGAATGCACATTTTGAACTCTGAGGAGTTAAGAAATATGGCATGGAAATAAGTTCATTCTGCACCATATTTAGGAGATCCTAGAGTTACAAAACTTCTAGTAGATGTGAAACTACTATATTTATGGAAAGGAATGAAGAGGGATGTTGTAATATTTGTAGCCAGATGTCTAGAATGCCAGAGGGTAAAAGCTGAACATCATCACTTGGCAAGAATTTTGTATCCTCATGAGATTCTAGAGTAGAAGTGGCAAATCATCATTATGGATTTTGTACAAGGTCTTCCTATGTCTAGAAATAGGCATAATGCTATTCTGGTAGTGGTGGATAGACTCACCAAGGTAGCTCACATTATATCTTCAAATCTAACAGATGGAGCATCAATCATAGATCTTAATTTTGTTTAGGAAGTGTTTACGTTGCACAAAGTTCCTGAGAAGATCATCTTAGATAGGGATGCACACATGATGTCAAGGTTTTAGGAAACCTTATTTTCCTCACTTGGAATTCAATTGAATATAATCTTATCTTATCACCTTGAGACATATGGTCAGATTGAAAGGGTAAACCAAGTTTTGGAAGATTTTTTGAGGATGTATTGCATGGATCAACAATACTAATGGGAGGATTATCTTCTGCTTGTAGAATTTTCTTACAATAATTCCTATCATTCTATAATAAATATGGATCCATTTGAAGCATTACATGGAAGAAAGTTTTGAAGTCCTATATAAGTTGGGATAAACTAAAATATAGGATTAGCCTTGGTTAAGAAATGTTGTCAAAAATGGAAGAGCAAATCAAGTTGATCAAGAAAATATTAATGAAGGGAAATGATAAATAAAAAACTATGCTGATGCTAAGTGTACATTGAGACATATCATAGCAGGAGAAAAAAATTATTTTGTGAGTCAAACCCCAGAAGAATTCCATAAAGTTTGGAAAGTCATCCAAACTAGCTCCTTAATATGTGGGTTCCTTCAAAGTTCTTGAAGTGTCTGGACACAAAAAAAAGTATCCTTTTTTCCTTGCTTGATATGGGAATAATTGATGAAAAATTGGACCTAATGAGGCCTTGATTTGGTGTTGTGAGGTGTTTTACACATCCACACTAGGTCTCAAGGACCCTTGCAAATTGAATAAAATGCACTTAACGATGTCTTGTAAAGGTGTTGTAAAGTGTTGTAAAAGACTTTCATGCCTCTTTAGACTTAATGGACCCATCTTTCCCTAATTCAATGTTATAAAATATATTTAATTGAATCTTCACACCGATCTAGAAGTCTTGTGAATTAAACTTAACTCTAATCTAGTGTTGTAATGTGTCCTACACATTCACATTGGATGTTGTGCCTTTCTAGGCCATGTGGACCCTATTTTAATGTTGTAAAGTGTATTTAATCACATTTTCATATTGAATTTTGTGTCCCAAGCCCTAATTATCTTTTATATAAACATTAATAGGAACCTATGACCCCATATTGTGCATCCCGAGGCATAATTTGATGAAATAATCGACAAAATCACCATATAAACCTTATTTCCTTACTTCCTGGCATTCCAAATATTAAAAGTGACCCTCTGGGACTAATTCTCCCATCTGGGTGAATGATTCCCTACTAGGTGGGAATAATTCACCCAAGGTGGTGAATTAGTACCATTTGGGTCATTTTTGAGTTTTGAGTTGGAAAAAATAGGTTTTAATTTTAATTTTTCTCCAAGTCAGCCTTAGGGATTAAATTAATAGGAAAATAAGGTGAATTTCCTATAAATACAAGTCTATAAACCCTAATTCACATCTCTTATTTTCATTTTCACACATATTTCATCATTCATTCATCATTTGTCTTCCATCTCAAGTTAAGCAAGCTAGGGTTTTATCATTCCAAGTCATTGAAGATCAATTTTCAAACATTTAAGGGTAGAATCTTCATGTCTTGCAAAAAATTCAAGATCAATCTTCATGGAAAGGTATTAGCTCCATTGTTTCATGCTTCATTACATTCTTTCTTCATTTGGGACATTACCTCAAAGGAGTTTGATAAGGGAAAACCCCATGCCCTAACATACAACATTTCTCCTTATCTTCTTGTGTGTTTGTAGATTTAGGAATCTTGAGGACTTGAAAATAATTGAAGATAAGGTGCAAAGTTGTTGAAGACATCTCCTTTCTTGCAAAGCCAAAATATCAACAAAAGTCACTTTTAGTCTTTGAAAATCGAGACTTTTCGAGAAGGTAACTCATCAAAGAGCTGAAGAGGTGCTTACATTTCCACTTTTGAATTCTTAGAAATTAAAGAGTGGAATAATTCATATAAATGGTGAATAAGTCCCAACTACCGAGGGAGCCTGAAAAAGGCTTTACAGGTTTGGATACCATTTGTCAGAAATAGGCTTTTAGACGGTTTCAGTTGGGACCAACCGAATTCACCCAAAATGGTGAATGAGTCCCTATAAGATAAATTTTTCAGCATAAAAAATTTCAAAAGTCATTTCCTAGTCTCTAGTAAGTTCTTAGGTTCACACACCTTCAATTTCCTGCCCATTTTTTTGTTTACAATTTACTTTCATTTCCAAGAAGTGTTTTGCATATCACAATGTGTTTCCAACAAATTGCATTTTCTTATTTTTTCACTTAATAATCCAATATCTTTCTTTATTTTTCTACCATTTAGATTGGCTTATTTAAAAATTTCACCATCCTTGCATCAATCTTGAGTGCTTAAGGCAATTTGCCCATTTTGGCCCAATCTTTCCATCCTTTTTAAAATTTGAAAAAGAGCCTAGGAATTATAAAGAAGCATTAAGGTGCCAAAATATTTGTCCATATTTTGGTGAACCCGACCTTAGAACATCAAATTTTCTGATTTTGGAGTCCATAATCATCCTAGAATTAGCTTGCATTGCATATTGCATTAGTTAAGTTGCATTCTAGGGTCTCAAATTTTGCATTAGTGAAAGTGCATATAGGTTGCATTCTTGAATCTTAATTTAATTGAGAATTTTTGAAATTTTGCATTTACCTCTTAGGTTTGCATCATACAACATCAAAAGCATCAAAACCAATTGAAAATTTCTAATTTTTTTGAAAAAACCCTAACTAGAACTCATTCGTCATCCTGGGCGAATCAATCCCAATCCAAAATTTTCACTGTCAGTTACAACACCAAAACCTCATTTTTGTGCTTCCTAAGCCTCCTAGTACCATATACTATAATTCTATAACGTTCCAGGAACATTTTTTTTATGCATCTCGCTCAAAAACATCAATTTAGGGTACTCATTTCAAAATCATTCCAATCTAAAGCATCATTAGATCTGAAAAATGCTCACATTTATGAAGTTTTGCATAACATGTATAAAATTACTTTTCACTTTTGTATACACAATGTTTCTATTTATAAAACTTTGCATAATTTTGATAAAATTACTTTTCATTTTGGGATGTAAATTGTTTTCATTCTTAAAGTTTTACATATATTGGATAAAAATGTTGTGCATCTTTGGATATACATTGTTTACATTGTTGAAAAATTGCATGCAATGGTCACAAGTGCTTTTCGTTTTTGTTCAAACAATGTTACTATCTTACATATTTAGACATGTACTAAGAAACATTTCCTCTCCCCTCCCTATGAGAGTGTTTTTGTGAAAGAGACTACAACCTTGGACATTCCTAATGATCATATTTGTTCTTCTCAGGTAATATCTCTCCTATTGGTAAAGAAGATATTTTGGTAGAAGAATCAATTGACGAGAGTTGCGAGAATCCTAGTTGTTTCTCTCCTCTTACCTCTCCTAGTGGATAAAACATTAATGAACAAAAAAACATGACCATAGGCAATCATGACACTCACATTTGTTCTTCTCCTAGTATCTCTCCTAGTTGTGAAGAAGATAATTTGTTGTTAGAAAACACAATCGATGAAGATCATGAATATCTTAGTTGTCCCCCTTCACCTAGGAAAGAACTTATCGAGCAAGATAACTGAACCATTGATCATTCCCCTACTTGCAATGTAGTCATTTTAGAAGAACTAATCCATGAATGTCCACAACATTTGATTTGTAGTTCTCCTAAGAACTCTCCTCCTAGGGAGAATATCATGGTGCAAACAAATGAAAACAATAGTAATGTGTCTTCCTTAGATCACAAGGTGATTATAGAATCTAGATTACCCTTTATTAGACATACATCAAACCAAGACTGTTGAGGTTATGCATAAAAAAGTTTCCATTCAACCCCCTTCACTTAATGGACCTCATACATACCCCCTGGGACATCCTAAGAACCCTCTAATTCTCTACCCACTTTCACAAAAGCAACAAACTCAAAAACAACCTGAACACATCCTTTATCCCCCTTCACACAAACAAAAAACTCAAAACCAACTTGAACTCGTCCTTTCTCCCCCCATCACACAACCCTTAGACTCACAACAAACCCAAACTTATCCTCTACCCACCTCAGAATACTGTGTCACAATAATCGAGTCATAATACCATTTCTCATACATACAACACTAGAAACAATCCGTCACCACAACAACCAATGCCAACTTCCTTACCTTTTCCTAATTCTATACTGCCTACTGCCCCTCGATTAAGGGAGTATGATCTTATCAAACAAATTAAGAGCACTCCCACCAAGATATCCCTATGGGATTTACTTCAAAATTCACCTACCTACCACACTATGCTTTAAATGGCCTTACAACAAGTTCCTATCCCTTCTAATGCACAACCAAATGACATAGCAGCCATAATTACAGGATTGAATACTGACATTGCTTTCCACCAAAGTGAGCTCCCTCTTTTGGACGTGCAAAAAAATAACGAAGCTTTCCAAATAATCTCTTAATACAATACGGCGGGGATAAAGCGAACCCTTGTTGACAATGGATACACTCTTAATGTGTGTAGTGTAAACCTCTTGGATAGGCTTTGTGTGGATAGATAAAAAAATCAACCTGATTCTTTATCCATTAAGGGATTTGACAATATAGAAAAACAACCATTGGGTGTAATTACTCTCCCTATTATAGTTGGATAGGTTACATTGCAAACACCAATCCATGTCATTCCCCATAGTCTTTCATATAATATTCTTCTTGGATGACCATGGATTCATGAGATGAATGTAATGCCTTCCACTTTTCATTGAAAAATGAAATACATTTACAAAAAAAAAGTATGCACCCTTGATGCTGATCCTGAACCCTACAGTTGTTTAAACATTGAGAAAAGCAAGGAAAATCCCTTGAAAACATTAACAACAACTACACAAGTGGAACCCATCCAACCAACAAACACAGACAAACATATTGAACAATCCACAAAGTTATTAGAAGATGATTGGGGTTCCCTAGACTTCACACCAACATTCATGGGAGAATACAAGATCATACATAGAGACTTTGACAAGGGAAACAAAACAATAATGAAAAACTCAGAAAATCCTTTGAAAGCATCCACCTCAACCACCTTAGACCAAAACACAACCAATTACACAACAACCTTTGACAACAATGACCAACACCCTGATCCACAAGCAATGAAAAAGATTTATGGAAAAGGTTATGAGCTTATGAAACAACTTGGATATAGTGGAAAAGGATGTGGTGCTAACGAACAAGGTATTCAAAACCCTATAGATCCTATCACACAACAAACAACTCACGGTCTTGGTTATTTTCCTTTGATAGAAGTAATCATGCCTTCACTCAACATCAACAATCTCACACAACATAATCCTAAATCAACCTTAACAGTTTTCCATCTTGAACTCCTCTACACTAGTGGTCTTGAAAGTCATCCTTTACACAACATGAAACAAACAACGAACTCTTTGCTTAATGCCAATGTCATCTCGCAAGACACTAATGATTTGACTTTGTTAGATTTTACACCCTCCTATACATGAGATTCCAAAATCTCGTAATCCAAATAGTCTTGCGTAGGTATGAAATCTTGTACATCTAAACAAGAAGTTTCTTTTTCACACACTACAATACCACCTTCTACCATTTATCAAGAGGGTATCTTGTCAAGAATTCTCCAAGATCACTTGATCACCCTTCCTCCAAGAACTCAAAAGAAATATTACTACAAGAATTCATTTTGTGCATATCATAGTGTTCACAACCATTCTACTAATGAATGTAAGGCTTTGAGTAGTAAAATACAACATTTTAAAGAGATTGGTGTTCTTCCTTATGTGGGGGCACCTAATCTCTCTAATTGATACTGATTTTCACTCTCGCTTGCATCTTATCAATCATTTTTGGCTCACCCTTGTCTTGCACTAAGTGGGGGCAAGGAGTTCAATAGTTTTGTCCTCGTATGTCACTTGTCGTTGCCTCCTTTGGCTAGATGTTAACCTTTCATGTACATATAAAAGAAAGCTTGGGATTTGGATGACATGCCTTAAGTTGGATCACATGTGACATACTACCTTCCTTCATGATGTAGATTATCCGAAACATATGACTTGGCATAGGGCTTTCCAACTAAGCTCTCATGACCTCTTCTTCTAATTTAAAGCATTTTCTCATAGTAATGGTGTTAGAAACCGCTTTAAAGTGGGGGCATACATTGATACTCACATTTCATTGTGTGATTTTATTTTTCTTTCTATTCTCTCTTGGAAACATTAGGTACATTGTTACCCAGGATGAGAACATGCACTTGTCCTCTCTTGGAAACAAGATGAGACCATTTGCACTTTTCCTCTCTTGGAAACATTAAGCATGATGTTCCTTAAGATGAGACCTTGCATGAACTAAGAAAAATACCTTTGAGCACACCTTACACTATTTTCGTATTTACAACAATTGTTATATGGCCACCTTGCATAATATAGCTTGCATGCCTGTGGTGCCATCCTATTTGTCTACGAGTGTCAAGCATACAAAGTTTTCCTTACCTCATAGAGGTTGAAAAACATTTTCATTGTGGTGCCTTATTAAATTTATCAGGAGGTATAACTTTGGTATGGTTGAGCGGGAAAGCCCATTATGAGGCATGAATTTTCCCCATAGCCACCTTGTGGACAACCAAAAGTTCCATGGCCCCAGAGTGAGTATGTTGTGGATTTCTCACCCCATGGACAACTAGAAGTTCCATGGCCCTAGAGTGAGTATACTTAGGACTTCTCACCTGATGGATAGCCAAGAGTTCCGTCGCCTCAGAGTGAGTATGAATTTTTGGACAAACAACCTAGATCTAATCCACAATGGGCTGGAAAAATGATCAAAGCTTGATCCACCTTTTTATTTTTGCTTTTATATCCCTTCTAGTTCTTTCCATTGTATGATCATTTATATTTTCTTGTTACAAATCATTCACCTTGTGTGTGTCCTTTCACGCTTATGTTGGTTTGACTTAGGATCTTAGATCCTAGGGGATTGCACAACCTCCTTTGATCTTTGTCATCCTTTGCAATCCACATTGGTATGATTGGACTTCCTTCTTGAATGTCTACTTTAGTGTGAGTTTGAAGAAAGTTCATCCTCTCACTAAAGTGGGGGCTAATGTAGAAATGTAAAAAGTATCCTTTTTTTCTTGCTTGATATGGGAATAATTGATGAAAATTGGACTTAATGAGGCCTTGATTTGGTGTTGTGGGTGTTTTACACATCCATGCTAGGTCTTGGATCCTTGCAAATTGAATAAAATGCATTTAAAATGTCTTGTAAAGGTGTTGTAAAAGACTTTCATGCCTCTCTAGACTTAATGGACCCATCTTTCCCTAATTCAATGTTATAAAATGTATTTAATGCATCTTCACATCAATCTAGAAGCTTGTGAATTAAAACTTAACTCTAATCTAGTGTTGTAATGTGTGTCCTACATTTGCATTAGATGTTGTGCCTTTCTAGGCTATGTGGACCCTATTTTAATGTTGTAAAGTGTATTTAATCACACTTTCACATTGAATTTGTGTCCCAAGCCCTAATTATTTTTATATCATCATTAATAGGCCCCTATGACCCCATATTGTGCATCCTGAGGCATAATTTGATGAAATAACCGACAAAATCACCATATAAACCTTGATTTGACCTTACTTCTGGCATTCCAATTGTCCAAAGGGCCCCTCTGAGGACTAATTTTTTCCATCTGGGTGAATGAGTCCTTGCTAGGTGGGACTAATTGTTCACCCAAGGTGGCAAATTAGTCCCATTTGAGGCTATTTTGAGTTTTGAGCAAGAAAAATTAGGTTTTAAGTTTAATTTTTCTCCATGTCAACCTTAGGGATCAAATTAATAGGAAAATAAGGCAATTTCCTATAAATACAAGTCTCTAAACCCTAATTCACATCTCTTATTTTCATTTTCACACATCTTTCATCATTCATTCATCATTTGTCTTCCATCTCAAGTTAATCAAGCTAGGGTTTTATCATTCCAAGTCATTCAAGATCAATTTTCAAACATTCAAGGGAAAAATCTTCATGTCTTGTTGTAGAAATTCAAGATCAATATTCATGGAAAGGTATTAGCTCCATTGTTTCATGCTTCATTACATTCTTTCTTCATTTGGGTTTTATTACCTCAAAGAGGTTTGACCAAGACAAACCCCCATGCCCTAACATTCAAAATTTTTCCTTCTTTTCTTGTGTGTTTGCAGATTTAGGCATCTTGAAGGCTTGGAAATCATTGAATATCAATTTGAAAAGTTGTTGAAGACATCTCCTTGTTGACCAAGTCAAATTATCAACAAAAAATCACTTTTAGTGCCAGAAATCAGATTTTTGAAGGCAGACACTTGTCAGGAACTAAAGAGCAGATTGGGGGCTTTTGTTTCCACTTTTGAATTATCAAAAATTTAAAAGTGAATTGATTCACCATCAGTGGCAAATGAGTCCCACTACTAGGCCTGAAAAAGGTTTTTTGCAGTTTTGGATACCCATTTGTCTGAAATGGGCTTAAGAACAGTTTCCCAGATCTAGGACTAATTCACCTAGAATGGCGAATGAGTCCCTATAGGCCAAATTTTCAGCATCATCAACATTTCAAAAGTAATTTCTAGTCTACAACAGGTTCTCAGGTGCACACCTTCAATTTCACCCATTTATGTTTATAGTTTACTTTCATTTCTAAGTCTTTTTGCATATCACAATGTTTTTTCCAACAAATTGCATTTTCTTAGTTTTCACTTAATAATCAATATCTTTCTTTAGTTTTCTGCATTTAGATAAACTTATTTAGACACATTTCACCCATCCTTGCATCAATCTTGAGTGTATAAATTTCCCATTTTGGCCCAATCTTTCCTCCCTTTAGGTGAAAAACCCTAGGAGTATAAAGCATTAGGGTGCCAAAATCTTTGTCCACGAAGAGATCAACCTGGTTGCCTATAGAATTTCTCTACCACCAACTCTTGCTCGAGTGTATAATGTGTTTCATGTTCCTTATCTCAAAAAGTATATAACAAGTTTTAATCACATATTTTACTAAAATGTAGTACATGTACATGACCCAGGGGTAGTAATGATTGAGCTTCTCAAAGTGATCGAAAATCATAGGATCCACCTGCGTAACAAAGAGGTCACTTAGTACAAGGTCCAGTGGGATCGGTATGCAGAGGATAGTGCTACATGGGAGGACTATAATGAAATTCTCCAAAAAATTCCTCATTTATTTCATGCTTATTAAAATTATTGAAGAAAAAATTGTTTATGGTTTTGTTATGATAAGTACTCTAAATCATCAGGGACGATGATCCTTATGTGGGGAGATATGTTACACCCCGATTTTGTTTTACTAGTTACTTTTAACTATTTATGTTAAAATGCATTTTTATATTTGATGATGATTACATGCTATTTAACATTATGATGAGATTAAATGAAATGCAATGTATTTTAATTTTGATGATTATTATATGTTATTGAATCAAGATTATGATGATGTCATGATTAATAATGACTAACTATTTGATTTGGATTCTAAGTGAAATGCAAAAGTATTTTCTTGCCCTCTAGAGGGAGATGGAGAGTATCACCGGAGAGAGGAATATAGACTTCAAAAATAATAGGTTATGAAAATTGAGTTTTCACACACACTCACGTAGGTCTATCCTATTCCTATTGTTGAGTCAATTTATGTGTTTTGCTAAGTTAAGTCGAGTTGAAAGGTTAGGTCTAACCTAGTCGAGTCTTGATTTAATCATTTTCGATTAAAAAAAAGAGGTAATTTATATGTTATGAATCATGATATTTCGTCGATTATTTATGATATGAATCAATTGTTTTGTCAATTAGCTAATCTTGTATATAAATCAAGATAAATCTATCATTATTAAAATGTGTTAAATTATATATATATATATTATATTTAATGTATATTAATAATTATTATAAAAGCATGTATAAAGGTTTAATAAACCTATTGTTATCAACATTTGGTGGGCATGGGAGCCTCCATCGAAGGCTTAAATGTGGAAACATTTCTATGGCATTAAAACCACAGTTAAAGCCACCATAGTGGCACCAATTCAAAAAACTCTTTCAAGCCACTAAGTGGCGGTAGAAACTACCATTTAAAATGCATTATCAACTATCTTTTAATTGCCTTTATCAACTTATGATATGTGCTATGTTAATTATTTTATGGTCATTAAAGTGGCACCATAAACTAAGGATTGTTGCACCCACTAAAGTGCCAGTAAAAAATGTATATGTTTACATTTTAAATTACCAATGGTTAAGCCATGATAAGTGTTGTATAGATCTTAAGTTGAGTCTCCTTTATGATAATTTGTATTTTGTCTGAGATGGACAAAAGAGTTAAAATTTTCTTTGTTGTATTTTTGGAAAAAAATATTTTATTTTCTCAAAAAAAATATTTCTAACTTTTGGATATATATATATATATATATATACATACATAATGAAGTATTTATGATCTGTGCTATGTTAATTATTTTATGGTCATTAAAGTGGCACCATAAACTAAGGATTGTTGCACCCACTAAAGTGCCAGTAAAAAATGTATATGTTTACATTTTAAATTACCAATGGTTAAGCCATGATAAGTGTTGTATAGATCTTAAGTTGAGTCTCCTTTATGATAATTTGTATTTTGTCTGAGATGGACAAAAGAGTTAAAATTTTCTTTGTTGTATTTTTGGAAAAAAATATTTTATTTTCTCAAAAAAAATATTTCTAACTTTTGGATATATATATATATATATATATATATGTATGAAGTATTTATATATGAATATATATGTATAAACGTATAAATATTTATATAAGATTATGTAAAGGATAATTTATGATATATGTTTGTGAAATTATGAGATAAGTTGGATACATTCTCAATCAAGTTAATTGAATAAAACCAGCTTTATATATTGATTTATTGAAGAATTATCAAACACTTGAATATAGTATTCCTTCAAACAAAATAAGATGGTATTTCATCTTATATGTTTACCAAAATTATTATTATGTTCTTGAGCATAGAACTATAAGGAAAAACATTGAAAAGTTTGAACTAATTTAAAGAAAAAGTGATCTTTTATTATTGTTCAAACATTATAACATTTTACTTATTTTGACAAGTAGACAATACCTTAAATATGAGACTAAGTGTCTCGAGTCGATGATAATGTGTTATCATTGTAAACCATATGCATATGAAAGTAAAAGAGTACTTTACTCTCATGGTTTGAATGCAAGTAATTAAACAAGTGACAATTTCCAAGTCCCTAGTTGCTACAAGAACGTAACATGGATGTTCAAAATCAAAAAAACATATCCATTATAGTCATGTACCGACTTAATAAGTTATTATTTTATAATTGAGTATCCTTACGAAAAGTCAAACAAGCTGGTCAACAATCAATTAAGTGTTAAACCTTTGGTTAAAGTGGTTTCCAAGTCGAGTTAGAGGTGTCTTAACATACAACTTCACTTCTTAAGGAAGTGTTTGAAATGTTTCAAAATTTTGGCCAAAGTAATGCAAAATATTTTTCTTGCATTAATCGGTTTATTGTGATCCAGATTGCATATCTAGTCATATTGATCACACTTAGTTAGAGAAGTCTAGAGTTGTATGATCAATTAGCTATGTAGGACACAATATTAGAAACTCAAATGGCATACTTGTGGGTTCCTTAGACTATACTCTTTGTGAAGGATAAAACCACTTCAGTTGGAAGAAGTGTGGGAGACTGCTAATTTTTTGGTTAGAAGTAAAGCGCTCGAGCAATCCTCTTGCAGACAACGCCGGGGCTTGTGAAATAGAAGCATTGTCTAGATATGGAAGACTTTACCTTGTAACTGTATTGTAATATGTAAAATTGTATACTTGAATGTTTATCATGTATGAATTGTAATTGAAAAATTATATCTCGTTTTAAAGTTGAAATTTAATAAAGTTCAAATTCAAAAGTTGATTTATACTTTCATATTTGGTCATGTGCAATAACTGATGAATAAAAAAGACTTTTTTATATTCCTATTTTTAAGGAAATGTTTTTATTTATTGCTAAGGTAAAAACCTAAATAATTCCTTTGTAGTATGAGTTAGTATATTACAAGCATCTTGGAATTTTTCTAATTCTTTTATGTATATCCATAATGTTGTAATCAATCATGTGAATCAAGGGTAGTGTGCAAATAGGTATAATAGAAATACCTAGAAATAAATGAATTAATGTTAAAAGATAAATCATTAAAAAGCTTATTATCCTCATGAACGAGTGGTAGAGAAATAAGGGAAAAAAGTAAGAGCCAATTGATAATTAAAATGAAAACAAGATGAATTAAACAAGTATAAAGCCCTACCACTCAAGCGTAACTAAACTTATTAAATAATAAGATACTGTCATTTAAATGTTCATGATTGACTAACAAAAATGATTGTGTAAGGAAACATAAATAAATACATCATAATCATCATGTAATATTTCTTCAGTAAGGTTCATGATATCACTATGAAGAGCTAAAGAAGTATCATTGTAAAGTATGACATCACCTTGGAATGTATAAATAAAATAAATATGTAATGTGTAAGATTAATCATCATTGATCATATTGTGATGTATAAGAGGAGATATGTCATCTAAAAAAGTATAGCTATAAAGATGTAGGGATATCAAGATACGTGGAAAAAATATCATAAGGTGTAACATTGTCATAAATAAGTATAAGATATAACCATATCTATATCCATCATACAAGTTTTATCACAAGGTAAAATGTATAAGATCATCATGAAGCTCATGGAAAAATGACACAAATGTAGCTAAAATACAAGGATCTAAATTTGTAGCTAAAAGACAAGGATCTACATTAACCAACTTCAAGAAGGAAGTGAAAAATAAAACATATTATACTATCATAACAACTAGTAAAATAAGTAGGAGTCCATAAAAAATATGGACAACTTTACACAAGAAAATAATATGTAATTTTTTTCTTTATATTCCAAGACTAGCAATAAATTGTGTAAACATGCACCCTATTATAACAACTAGATAAATAAATAAGTGTATAAAAAATTATAATAACCCATTCTAATTATTACTTAAATATTTATTGCAAATGACATTATGAATATTGGATTTTAAAAAGACATAACTTAAGCAGCTACTTTCAATCATAGCAACACATGTCTAGTTAAAATATGAGTCATGATATATATATTCATTTCCAAATGTCAATTACAATATCCAAGTTGACTTGGCTCATAGGGCCACAAAGTTAATAAAATATACAATTTTTCATCAAGGTTACATCATAATCCTTTGATAAATTGAAAACACCAAAGGTTTCCTCTTGACGCTTGCCTCCTTTGGTGGACAAGAACATGGATGAAGTGCTTTACTGCCCAACCACAAAGCTTATGCTTCCCCGCAATTCTTCCTACTTGAAGAACACCCGACCCTGTATAGAAAGTTTAGCAAGAGAACAATTTGCAAGGTGGAATCTAGTGTGTGCCCAAACATCAACATGCATCTCTATCTATGATTAGACAAATGCAAGATCTATGCTAGGAATGGAAGAGAGTGTTATCACAAAGTCCATACATACATAATGGGCATATTGCTTGGCCAAGCATTAAAATTAAGTTGCAACAACAAAAGAAAGAAAAACCTATACCCTCTGCACTCCATCTTGACACCCGTCCCAAAAGGTAACTTTCAATCAACACAAGTTTATTCCTTAGCAACTATCTATCCTCTAGCAACATCTACCTTGAGGTGCTCTAGTCTACTTAGGTGTTGCTATTCTACTAAACAAAGAGGATATTCTTTTAACTCATATCAATAGAAAAGTAATTAAGTCTACTTAATAAAGTTTAGAAAGATAATTCAAGTGGATCTGATCAATACATTATCCATTCAATTCATATCGATATCACATGATTACATTCAACGTAATTTAGTATTTGTTAAAAAATGAATTGCATAAGTAACAAAAGAAGGTATGTCACAAGTATGTGTATCTACATAGATGAAGGTCTATGTGTATACACATATATATGCCGACTTAAGTTAATATATATATATATATATATATATGTGCATACACTATGAAATAAAAACTATTATAATAGATTGCTTTCATTCAAAATAATGCTACAGATTGTCATATTATTTGAAAAATGTACAAGATGTAAAAATGCCCTTTTCAAAGAAAGAAGAACAATTATGTTTGAAATAGTTACTACATACTAGTACACTATTTGTAATAAATCCATGTTGTTTGCAGAAGTTTAGAAGTTACCGTACCAATGTATTTCATTAAAAATTTCAAGTTAACTAGTACAACATGTAAACGATCAATGTTTCCATCATTCTGGATATATAAATATTTAAACCACACTAATATATTTTTGTGCAAATAAAAGAATCGAACGACACGCTTGTCATTTCAGAACCAAAATAAACATATGAATTTGGAACAATTTTATCATTGTTCGGATTTGGAGAAACTCGTGCTTCTATTGGTTGTAGTTATAAGATATATATATTCAAGCCACTGCCGTTATAAAGAATGAATAACAATTGAATGACTATTGAGTTTTATCATTAACATTATCAATAACCGAACTTCGATGAATTCCAATCAACAACATACATTGCTCAACAACAAAACTAGTAAAATTTATTCATGGCGATCGTTCTATGGAATGATCTGAGTATCGTTCTGGGGAACAAAGGTGTGCATGCAATAAAGACTGGTGATTTTTTACATTGCAAGCATTGCATGAAAGCAATGATAATGGGAATCATTCTGATGAACGATTAAATTTGAATACAAATGGTATATTGATAATTGATCATAAAGATCATGCCAACATAATGAAAATAAAATCGAACAATATAATTGTTTGGCCATCATTCATGGTGAACGAGGTGACATGCTTTAATAACAACAACATTTATACATCGTTCTATGAACAATTATTGAAGCCTTTGTGCCCATTTGGCATGGCATACCTTCTTGGCCTAGCTGACAGGAAGATCAACAAACAATGAAGAATAACATTAGAGAAATAGTCATTTCCCTTAGAGGGATACGATAAAAAATTTAAAAAATCATTTAAAATAAAACAATATTAATAGATATCAGATTCACCCGATTAACCATGAAATGGTTAATAAAACTTACATGCAAGAAATATCGATTAGAGGTGGTAACAATAAAACATACAGAGCTTAATTAGGTTTGACTATCATGCTGATAGAAAGAAAATGCATAGATTTAGTGCATGCAAAGGTTGGTTGATAAGGCCCTTGCAACATTTTTCTCAAGAAATGATCGATCTTAAACCAAAAGGTCTTGATATTAAAGCAAATACACTTGCAGTTAATGGACATCTAATGTTTTACCACCAAATCAAATTGAATGGACATAATGAAAGGGAAAATGAAATTTTCAAATAGTTTGAACTGAAAAATCAAGCATATATAGCATCAAACATTGATTTTTACCTTTGTTCGTGGCTTTGCCTTAGTTTTTTCCTACTTTTCCAGATGAGTCGATTCACTTGCTTTTCTTCTTCCTAATTCCTCGTTGCCACTGCTAGTACCTACCGATTCCTTCCAAGTATTTCATGCTACCAAAGTGGAAAACCATGTTCACTCCATTATGGGAGCCATTTCATTCCATAATTGACATTAATTTAGCTGCCCCCTACTAAAATTTGAATATCTTGCCTTAAATTTGAATGCAAGCCACTATTTCATAATATCTTCCTTATACGTGCATATATATGCATATATATATATATATATGTATTTATATATACATATATGCATGTATATATATTTATGTATCTCTATTTTACTTTTATAACAGTATAGTATTCAATCACTTTCAAATAAAAAATGAACTTTTATTCTATTCAAATAATGATTTTTAAATGAAGTGGTTTTCTTATCCTTCAAGCATTCCTTTTTAATTACATACAACTATGTTTAACCATGCTATCATTTTCTTTTAAATTTTGAAAACATGAGATAAAATTAGACAATTAGATAAGAAATCACATGTATATCATTTCACAAGCCTATTTTTTTAAACATTGAATCATTTGAATCGTCATTATAATATTTTATATGAAGTTTCAAATGCAACATCATGCCATTTTGTAGTGTGTGTACCCAAATTCCATCAAGCTTACCGTTCAATCCGGCTAAATGATCCTACCTCAATCGTGTTCTTGTCCTTCAACCTATTTTCTTGCATTTACACACTTGCACATACATAGTTCATTGATAACGTTCAATCATGATAAAGTATAATATAGTTCAAAATATCACATAGCGAAAAGACGGTCATCTTCTTTCAAACATTTGAAAAATATCCAAATTTCCATTCAACATATTGAATTTCCTCAATAATTCAATTTATCATATTATAATTTAAATACAATAAAAATTGGGTTATGAAATCCTTTCCCTCTTGGAAGAGACATCATCCCAATGTCTATTTAATCAAAATTAAAGAATATATGTCTATTTCAACATCATATCATACTGTTTCCAAGCCAAAAAATTATAATATTCAATCCAAAATATTCAAACAAAATTATCAAGAGTCTCTTTCTAAGAAAGGAAATGTGGGAAGGAGAGTTCTGTTTCTTCCGCATCCTCCCACGTAACACCGTCTCTTGAATACTGGTCCCATTGGATCTTAAACTAAGTAATATCCCTACTCTGTAACTTAATTTTGCATCTATCCAGGATTCTAATGGGCTCCACTAGCACCACTCCTGGGTCCTGTACCTACAAAGTTTTCCAATAAAGCACATGAGCTACATTAGGATGATATGGATTAAGCAAAGAAACATGAAACACATTATGAAGTTGAGCTAGATTAGGTGGTCTAGAGAAAGTCTATAAGCATCTGGGTTTATCACTTCTAAGAAATCAAACGAATCCATAGATCTTGGGGCTAACTTGGAAATTTTCCAAAGGTACTAGAACTTTTATGAGGCATGACTCTTAAGAAGAATTTATCCCCTACTACAAACTATCTAAGAATTCTATTCTTGTTGGCATAACTCTTATGTCGGTCTGTTGCCTCCTTTAGTCTACTCTTAATAACTCCTATTTTTTCTTCCATCTCCTTGAAGCATTTTAGGTCCTACTATGATTCTATCTTCCAATCTATCCCAATTGATGGGTGTACGACACTTCTTCCGATAAAGAGCTTTGGATGGTGCCATACCTAGAAATGTGTGATAAGAGTTATTATAAGAAAACTCTACCAATGGTAAGTATTCTTCCCACTTATACGATTGGTACATGTAGTACATTCGAAAGGATATCTTTGACTACCTAATTTAGTCTCTCCATTTGTCTGTCGTTCTAAGGATGGTAAGCCAACTAAAATTTAACTTGGTTACCAATGCAGCATTCAAGGTCATGCAAAATCTTGAGGTCATCCAGGTGTCCCTATTAGAAATGATAGTCTTTGGCAATCCATGTAAGCAAAAGATCTCCTAGAAAAACTTCTTGGCTAGGGTCAACAATCCATCCTTAAGGTTTCATGGGATGAAGTGTGCCAGCTTGATCAATTTATCAATCACAACCAAGACAACATCATGTAGATTCTTGCTCAAAGGTAACCCTTGTATGAAGTCCATACTGATCACCTGCCATTTATACTCAGGTATTTCATGAGGATACAATAGCCCTGCTGGATGTGCATGTTCAACCTTGACTCGTCGACACTCTAAGAATCTGGCTACGTACTCCACTACATCCTTCTTGAGTTTAGGCCAAAAGTATAGAGTTTTCAATTTTGCGATCATTCTAGAGACTCTGAGGTGTCTTAAATAAGGTGCATTATTAAATTCTTCTAGAACCAACTTCCTTAGCTCTCCAGAGTTTAGAATGTACATCCTTCTCTAGTATCTCAAAATGCCATTTGGTTCAAATTCATACCATCGAACCGATGATCTAATGGATTCTTTGCTAGGGCGCTCTTCACTCTTTCATAGTGCTCATCCCCTTGCAAATGTTGTGTCACCTGTTGTCTTAGATTAGACCTTGTTGAGATCATGGCTGCCAGATGTCTTTGTCTACTATGAGCATCAACCAATCTATTCTCTTTTCCCTTTATATACTCAATTCTAAAGTCATACTCTAATCCTCTCTTTTGCAACATCTGTGATTATAGTAAATCTTCCATTAGGATCAAGGATGGCCAACACTGGTGTTGTTGTGAGCCTTTCATTCAAGAGTTGGAATTCTTGATCACACTTCTCGGTCCATTCAAAGTGTGTTCCTTTTCTTTGGAATGACATGATTGGAGACACAATTTGAGAGAACCCTTGCACAAAATTTCTATAGTATCCTGCGAGGCCCATGAAACTAAATTTTTTTGACACATTCTGAGGTACTGGCCATTCCATGATTGCCTTGATCTTCTCAGGGTCTACAAAGACTCCCTCAGCTAAAATAATATGGCCTAGATAGTGCTCCCTGTATTGATAAAACGAGCACTTGGATAGCTTCACAAAGAGTTTCTTCTCTCTTAGCCACTATAAAACTATCCTCAAGTTCCTATCATGCTTTTCAATAGACTTTGAGTATACTAGGATGTTGTCAATGAAAATAAAAAAAAGTAGTCCAAATAGTCTCTGAACAAATTATTCATGAGGTTCATGAAAGTTGCAGGTGCATTGGTCAAACCAAAAGGTGTACCATAGTGAACTCGTAATGTCCATACTGAGTTCGAAAAGCTGTCTTCAAAATATCTTCTTCCCTTATTCTTAATTAATGGTATCCCGACCTGAGATTGATTTTGGAGAACACTGTCGCTCCCTTCATTTGGTCAAACAACTCATCGATCCTTGGGAGTGGATATCAATTCTTGATGGTTTCCTTGTTCAACATCCGATAGTCTATACACATATGCAAGGTTCCATCCTTTTTCACAAAGATAACTGGTGCTCCCCAAGAACACACACTGGGTCTTATGTTCCCTTTGTTTAACAACTCCATTAGCTGGGCCTTCAATTCATAGAGTTCGTTGGTGTTCATTTGATATGGTGCTTTGGATTGAGGCTCATCTCTTGGTACAAGGTCAATAGAGAAGTCAAATTCCCATTTCAGAGGTAACTCCACGAGTTCATCATGGAATGCATCTCAAAACTCCTTGAGAATAGGGTAGTCATCTAAATATGGTTCCTTGGGTTACTAATATATGGACAACATAATAACACATCCCCGACGAGCATTTTTGAGAACATAGAGGCCTAAGTTTAAGGTCTTTGCATCCACAGTTGGTTCTATAATCATCTGAACAAATAACTACCTTATCCTCATGTAGTTCACTATAGGTATGCTTGATTAACCAATTTATCCCCCAAAATTACATAATATGAACTAGGGTTACTACACACAGAAGTTGACCCTAATTATGGAAGGTTAGGAAAACTCTAACTTTTAACGCAGAGATAGGTGTCGCCTCTATTGTCTTTCGGTTTCCATATTGGGATTTCAATGAGATTTCTGTAGTGCCCTCCATTTCGGTCATCGTTGATGTCAAGTAAGTAGTTGTTAGTAATGTCGTGATGATGTGGTGATTTTATTATTTAATTTAATTTTAAAGTTATGAGGTAACACTAATAATATGTTTGGATTTGATTAATAAAATTAATTTAATTATAAGGTTACCTATTTCATTTGGAATTAAATAAAGAATTAGATTCAATGATAAACGTCAATTTAATTATTGTTGGGAGTTAGTTATTTAAAATAATCAGATTAAATGAGGAAAGATAGTTATCATTTAATGATTAAATTCAATTAATAAATTTAAAAGTGATAAAATATTAAAAAGGATTAAAAGGGAACTTAATTTAATTGGGAAGTGAAATTATAACTACATTAGTAAATGATACGATAACTATTTTGGATGGTTAATTATTAAATTAAAATAATAACTAAAAGAAGTATGAGTAATTAAACAATGTGATAAATTTCTTTGTGAAATAAATAATTAATTAAATGTTTTGATATAATTAGAGGTTATGAAAGAATAAAATTACATTGTTAATAGAAATAAATAAAAATAGAATATTGCAAGGTAATTATCATTTAATGTTTAAATTCGATAAATAAATTAAGGAGAAAATATTTATCTGTAACTAAAAGAAAGATTAAATTATTAAATATTTATTGAATATTTAATAGATGACCTATTTGGTTCATATATTAAAGAGTAGATTATAAAATAATAATTAAGGGTTTTCGTTCATTCATAACTGCTGGAAGTTGAACGGTTTCTCGTTGGGAGTGGAAAAAGACTCCGTGAAACAAATTATTAAAATGAGAATTATTCTGGAGATAAAAGGGGGATTGGCGGGTTCGAAGGGTGGCTCCTTCTGTCATGGATTGTTCGGCTCTGGGTTTTTATTTCAGACAACATTGATTTACAATGCCAATTGAAATTTCCTGTCAATGCTCTCTGGAAAAGAGTACAATTTTCTTTCCCCTCTCTATATTTTTGTTATGTTGTGTGCGAATTGTAAATCATCTTGAAGATTCAAATTGCATGTGGTGCTAGGGTTTTGATTTAAGTTTTTATGATATGGTTTTCAACTTATAATCATATGCGGTGGTTTCAATCTATATTCATAATTTATGTGAATAATTATAAAGAGTTAGTTACGTATTGAAATCTATTTGTATTCTGGGTAAATTTTACATTTCATATTCTTAAGTGATTTAATGAAAATTCATTTATTTTATTATTGATGAACCTCTGGTTCTTTATAGATTTATAGATTTATAGATGTGAGATTAGGATTAAAGATCCATTAAAATGTTGATTTAAATTATAATATTTTAAATCTATTGCGATTGTTTATATATATACATATTATATTTTGTTTGTAAAAAAAAATAGATATATATATATATATATAGTTATACTTGGTAAACTATTTCCTGTGACTCTATTCAAACAGTCTAATTGTGTCATCCATAACATTTTTTATACAAACTATTTTGCTGGTAAATTTAAAGGGTTTCTCCAAATTCCAGTGTTCTATTTGCTGTCCAAAAATCTCAAATACCCAGATTATAGTTTTGGCGTTATGCTTAAAATATGAGGCTGCTGTCAAGCTGCTCCCTTATGGTTGCGTTTTGCTGATAATAAATATAATTTATAAAAAAGTTAAATTAAATTTTGGTCTGCTAGTATGATAGGTTTTGAGATAAATAGAGAAATAATAAAGATGTTAAGGGTTTATTATAATAATAAGTTGCATTTTGTTAGTTATTAAACTTAGTGGTTAAAATAAATTGATTATTAGGGAAGTAACACTTGGAGGGAAATGATTTATTTATATTAAAAGAATTGAATAAATAAAATATAAAATCAACCATAAGTAAAATATTGTTATTTCTTAATCAATCTATTGAAGAGTTGATCCAATGAACGAATATGCTTGTCTTTGGCTATGGAGTCTTTTATAAATATTTGATAGTTAGAATGTTGAATTTTCCTTTGTAATTAATTCTTGTAAATATGGGGGAAATAGAAGGATAGTGATATATTTTGAAAATTGGTGACACATTAGAATATTGGGAATTAGGGTTATGCTTTTGTAACTAATAGGTTTAAGGTAAATATTGTGCAAGGGGTATATTATTTTATTGCTGTGAAGATATTGCTTTTAGGTAATATTCGTAATATTAGTAGTTAATGAAGTGAATGAATTAGAGTAGATTAACTGAAAATATTAATTTTATTTAGGTTAAGGTTGTGCTGTGAAGAATTAGATTTTTATCCCAGCTAGATAAATGATCTCTTATTATTAATCATTGTATCTAAATTAGGATGGAAAAATAGGTTAAAAGTTTTTTTACGTGAGATTTAAATTAAGGAAAATTATAATATAAAGTGTATCTTGAATTTCTTACATGTTCTCTTAATTGGTGATTTAATTTTATAGTATTAATTTCATGATATCTTTTATATTTCTTTTAGAATGAAATAAATGTTATCTTAATATCTAAACTTCTCGCATGCTTTTAGGATTGGCTAATGGATACTCTTGGCAAATAGGTAGTTGGTTACTAGAATAAAATATTGCTACAATTACTTGTGAATTATTGTGCCAAGGAATGAATTAGGTAAATAATTAAAGTAAAAATGGTTATTTCGATAGGTTGTTTAGTAAAATATTATTTAACAACATATTTTTATGGAATAAACATTATTGAATTAGGTATTTAGTTTTGTTGTAGATAAATGAACTGTGTATTTAGTTAAAGTAAATTGATTTATATGGTTAATTAAGTTTTAGGGTTCACTAAAGGAGATAAGTGATTCTACATTTACATAGTTTCTTTTACTTGAAGGTTAAATGATAAAGTTAATTTTAAGTGAGGATAAATCCCAGGTTCATAGGTTCATTAATTTAAATGATACTGATTAAATGTTAAATGGTTTTAATTACCTTTTTGTTATCTAATGAGTCTGTGAATGATAATTATTTATCAAACTACTGTGTGAAATAATCTATTAGTGTCGTCACCTTAGTATTATAATAAAGTTGTAAATTATAGAATTGTCATCTTAGTATTACATTTTAAAGTTATAATTAGAATTTGTATTAAACAGTTGATGGAGTTGGTTATCTTATAAATGATATAGTTATTTTAAATATAATTATTTGTAGTAAATACTCTCTTAATTAAATTAAGTGGATATATTAAAATAAGTGGTAAAAACTTTGAAATAATGCTTAAATTAAAGGAAGGTCTTTATGGTTATAATGTGTGAGTAAATGTGTTTTAAACAAAGTGTTGTGATTATTGGTTAAGTGTTATTTAATTGTTTTAAGATGGGTGTTATTTGTGGGATATTTATGGAGTTGTCTCAATGGACTGTTCATTGTAAGTGTTTTAAGATAGTGTTCTTAAAGGTTGATGTGTTGATGGTTTCCTTGTATGGAATTATTCCTTAAGACTTTGTGATTAATGTGTTTATGTTCAAAAAATGATTTATTTATAGGAGTTAGAAAATTAGAATTATTAGGTAGTTGAGTTAGGTATTATGTTATTGAGTAGGTTAGTAAAGTGATTAGAGAGGAGTTTCCTTATGTTAATAATTTGGGTAACATTGATAGATTAGTTTATTCTCAATTTGATTAATTTCAAGTGGGATAGTTAACTTAGAAATAATGAAAAGTAGAGTTTTGTATGTAGATAATATTGGCGATAAGGATTATTTCTATTTAGGTGGGAGAATTGATTTATAAGATAAATGGAAGTAAATAAATTTGAAAACTTTAAATAGTTGGGTATTACGATAAAGGCTAGTGAATGATTGTTGATTCGATAAATGTTTTGATTAATTATATTTAGTTAAACAAAGGGTTTATGTAAATGAATAAAATTAGATGATCTTTTCTAAGTCAATTTCCCTCATATTCTTTTAATAGTTGTTTTGTGGGATTTCTATAAGAACAGTTCTAGAAAATACTTGTGATTGATATCAGGATCAAATTGTTGGTTTGAGTGGGTTGATCTTCAAAGGGAGATTGTTGTTATAATGTGTAAATGGGAATATAATTGTGTTTGAAAGAGTATACTTGTGTATAGTGTCTTACGACTTAAACCATTAGATTTTATTTTCACTTCGCAATATTGTGCTATCCTTAAATGTTGGAAATGATTGATCTTTAAACTAATGTTCTTTTTAAAATGTTTCAAGTTACTTCTTATTGAATGAATGGATATATTATTAGAATGTGTGGTTTTATGGATTCTTTCAATGTGACTTTTCCTGAGTTGATTTTTGAGTTGGAGTTTTTCTCTCATTTTATTTATGTTGCTATTCGTTGGGAACCAGTATGTGTTCTTTTGTTCTTTACCTAAGTGGAAAATTGGTTAATGTTATCTTTGTCATGATTGATGGTTCTGCTTGAGTTGTTAATGAGTCAATTGAAAAGTTCTTTGAGTTATGGGTATTCCAAGAGGAGAAAATAGAGGTTTCCCTTGGATGTCCGATTTAGTTCGTATCGAAGTTGTTGATGTTGTTTAAGGGAGTTGTTGATCTTATTTTGATGTATTCTCTCATCATAATTGAATTGAAAATAGTTCTTTAAGGTTTTGCTTTTATTGTTGTCAGATTTTCATGGGGAAACCCTAGTGTAACTTTATGAGAATCTTCCAGAGGTTTATTTTACTATTGGTTAATGTTCCTCCTTTTATGTGCCCTTGTTGTGGCAAGTGTTTTGGTTTCATGTTTTTGAAAGGGTTGTACATGAATCGTTGAGATTTTGATTATGTATTTATGGCAAGATGGGTAATGCCTTGCATGCTTCTCTGTTGTGATCTAATGTACTTGTTATGTTGTACAACCCTTGGATTTGGTTTTTATGTTTTGAGTGTCTAGAGTGGGAGTGGCTCTAAGTGGGTGGTCGGCGCACAAAGGGGCACCAGGATAGCCCTCGTTAGAGTGAAATTAAAAAGTGATAATTTAAATAATTAATTAGGGGGTGGGTAGAATCACATTAAAAAGATAATTGATGCCTCATCCGCCTTTGAGTGCTACCACAGACTAAAGGGGATTGAGAAGGCCGTGGTTGGCAAGATCGTTGCCTTGTCTTCATGAAAGGTTAACGGTTCCGCATGAGCAACCCTATGGAGCGGTTCCTTGAGATAGGTAGCCTGGATAACCATAGATGGAGGCGGTTCCTAGTGCTTGGTTGCCTGGATAATCCGTCAGTAGATGGAGGCGGTACCTTGCAGTAGGTAGCCTGGAGAATCCATGTTAAGCCATGCGATGACACTCTCCTCTAACACTCCTTCTTATGTTGTTACTTTGGAAATCCTCTGGAAGTGGGTCTTTGTCTTGAATTGATGGAACATAGTTGTTTTGAATTGATTTATGGTTTTACCCTATTTGATCTTTGGTGTATTCTTTGGTCTTGTATAAATCTTGTGGACGTTTGGGTTTTGACCTTGTACTCTTATGGTACTGTGATATGATGTTATTGTATTGTATCATTGCGTTTCTGAATTATGATATGGTTTTTAATTCAACTTGATTTGAAAGTGTTTTATGATCTTCCTTTGGTTCCTTGTTTACTGGCTATTGTTTTGAGTTATGTGATGAGATTTATGACTCCTGGATGTGGTGGATTATGTCATTTTAATTCCTGAGTGTTATGATACCTTGGTATGTTGTTGAGTCTTGTAGTTCCATGTTTGGATGTTCTTGGTTGAGGTCTCTTTCTTGTTAGCTCCTAGCACGGGGGGTGGGTCTTCAGACTCACATGGTCGGGTGGAACGTGCTAAGCACCCCATTGGGTCCCCAGTCGAGGATCGAGAGGTGCGGATTGATGCTATTGCAGCGACTCCAGAGTTGTATCTATCTTGGAGCCAGTTTTGATACTTGTATTTCTCTAATTATTTGTATCATGGTATCTTGTGTATGGTTTCCATTCATATTTGGAACACTCTTGTATCATTGTACTTCTTAAACATTGTATTGTAATGAAATGTTAAACTTGGTGTGGATATTGACCATGGTAGTTGTTCTTCAATGTGTTATGTTAATCATGCATATGTTGTATTTATGTGCAGATGGCTTCTTATCAATGAATTTTTCATGTATGTGTTATATTTATTGTTAATGATTATATCTTTGGATTTTATTCTTTATTGATGTTGTATGGATCTAAGTCGCATAATGACTCTTCATGTACCCCAAGGGATGTATGTGTTAATGAATCTATTTAATTGAAATTCGTGATATGACTTGATGTGTATTACATGTATGTTATGTGTATTTTAAAAAAAAAATTGTTGTAATTATTGTGTTAATGTCCTTTGGGGTTACATACGGTATTACCAGCTCAATTTCAAGTTATTCTTAATGTAATCCTTTAAATCAAAGGGGACTCGCTCATCATATGAAGGCATGTTATACCTGTACAGTTCCTTCTCAATGTTTAGAGCATCTAACATTGATTGACAAATATATGGACCAAAACCAAAAGGGAAACAAATTGTTGATCTTTCCCTGTCTTGGCATAATCTGTTAACGTCAACCAATTGCTTACTTACCTCAATAATCACCCATTTATCTTCAGGATACTTGGGAAATTTTATAGGGAATCCAACATATCCACTAAGCCTAATGTGTGAGAATCTCTGGAATTGAATGAAATGGTTTCCATAGAAGTCAACAAACTGCATGGCTTCAGGTGATAGTTGCATTACAGGACATCCTTGTATCTCCCTAACCATCCTCATGGAGAAAGTGTCAGTCACCCTTTTGAAATGTTGAAAGCTTTTATGAAGTTGAATTTTATCATGATAATCATAAATTTCCACTTTTTTTAGAGGCAAATCACTTGGTCTTAATCCAGGCCAAGGTCTAGTGCTAGCAAGAGCATATATCAAATACGAAGATATATAGAAAAATCTGTTAAGGGTGAAAAATGTACTTAACTCATGTAGGAGGTCACTAATAGTCTCTACCTAGTCTAGGAATTGTTCTCCACTCAAAATAATCTAGATAAAGAAATATATCCATGAACATTCTCATTTTCCCTAACCCTATGTAACATCACCACAATGTCGGCCATTTCTTCTACAAAATGATTTCTATGTAAGTTACGAGGCAATTGGGACTTACCCTTCTTTGATTTGGCCAACTAATTATTCACTATCACATTCCTATAAACCCCTTTCTTTGCAGTGAATTCAATTTGGGAATGCATCATGTTCATAGGTGAATATTCCTCTCTCTAGAAGCCTTAAGCAAGACACAAAAGTGGGCCTCTGAACCTTCAAAACAAGTCTATTATCTTCAGTTCTAACCTTCCATGTCTGTGAATTATAATGTCTTGTACATTCTTGAATGATTTTAGGGAATTTCAGGGCTATGGGAAATGTAGCGGCTTCAACTAACCCACTATCTATCACTTGTTCAATGATGGATAGAGGAAAGGGTTTGTTGAATTTATTATGCAATTCATCCAAACTAACAAGCCCTAGTGAGTATTGGAAATTTTCAAACCCTCATATGTTAACCCAGATATATATTCATAAAATGTGTATTTATCCCTTGTCATGGATAAGAAATAATAGTTTCTAACAATAGATTTTTTCTACAATGCAAGAAAAAACAAATCCAGAGAATAGACCAAAACGAGTGAAAAATGAAAATACCTTAATGGCAGACACTATAGCCTAAACTTTGTGTCTTCTCCAGTTCGTCTCCAAAGAATTTTGCAATGAGAATGTTTATCCAACACTTTAATTTCTTAAAGCTTGATTTCATAGAAAAACATGGAAGTAGATGAGCATTTAATTCCTTAACTCGCCTCATAACACGTGGTAGTTGTCGCGTCACCACTTCCAATATAACCATCTTTCAAAAATTTAAAAATAAATGTCTATAAGCGGCGAAGTGGGGAGTTTGGTGAAGTTCACAAATATGTGCCTGAGTTCAAACATCATGATGAAACATCACTCAGACAAATAACCTTCATACAAAGAACAAAGAGGATTCGACGAAACACACAAAACATCACTTGGTTCAAAATGGAAAAGTGATGTAAAATAGGCCTAGCGGCAAAGGAAAAAGTCGAAGCGAACTTAATAAAACCTTTGCCCTAGGTTTGAACTATGACCTAAAATACCACTTGCATAAGACTATGAGTGGTTTACAGAACGGTGAATGACTTTAAATGAAGCATAGAAAAAACATAGAGGTAATAGTGGCTCTAGCTGGGGACGAAGACTAATTCAGATGAAGCAATGAACCCAGACCCAAACAGTATGATCAGTGCCTTATCATTGGGCAACAGAGTCAGCGAAGTAAAACACGCTTTCTCTCCAGTAGCAAGAAAACAACCAAAACAAAAACCAAACCCCTAAACTAACTATGTACAAAGAAGGGGGTTGTGAGGCCATCATATCTGATAGAGCTTTGGATCTTTCCCATTGTAAGGAATGGGAAAGGGGGTACTATTAGGGTATGCAAGATAAAATTATTGGTCCCGTACTCTTGAATAATTTTAAAAGGACCAATCCAGAGTGAATCAAACTTCTTATGGGATCCTTTAGGTTCTCTGCACTTGTCCCAAAGCATAACTAAATCTCCAACTATAAACTTCCTTGGTTTGGCTCTTCTATCAAAAATATTTTTAACCTTTGCCTGGTGTATAGATATCTTATCAACCATTTCTTCCCTTTGTTCTTGTATCTTGGTCAAATACAAAATCCTCCTTTCCAAGGTATCGTTGAATTTAGCTTCCTTAATAGCAGTCTGCAATTTACGAACTTACAACTCTAATGAAAGAGGAAGTGAACTTTCTGCTCCATATACAATTCAAAGGGGGTCGTCCCAATGGCCTTTTTTGGAGTTATTCAATTTTCTCATAGGGATACATACAAATTTTTATGTTGACCAGTCCTTTTGGATTTCATCGACAGCTTCTTGATAATATTTATCAATTTTTTGTTGCTAGATTTTGCTTACCTGTTCCCCTGAGGGTAATAGTCAGCTGAGTGTGAAAGAGAAATTCCATAGTCGTAGTAGAAAAGTGAAATCTCATTAGAGGAGAAAGAAGTAGCATTTTCAGTGACTAGCTTGTGTGGAACTCCAAACCTGACTAAAATATTTTCTTTGATAAAATCACATACTACTTCAGAAGTGGTTGTCTTGACTGGGATCACTTCCACCCATTTAGTGAAGTAATCAGTGGCTGTAATTATGTGGGTATGACCTCCACTAGATTGTGGGCTGATTGGGCCAATAAAATCAAGTCCCCACTGTTGAAAAGGTCCATTGATAACCACAAGCTTAAGTGGCAAAGCTACTAATTGAGGTCTTC
>VDFB02270004.1:0-22992 GCA_007258455.2 Sequoia sempervirens
ATAAATTAATTCCCTCACATTTCTTTTTCATGAATCCTAATCCATCTCCTAATTTCTTCGTAGGGATGTGCACATCACCCTAATCCTTGATTAGGGATGTGTCTATCCTCAACTTGCAAGTTGGCTACAATCCTCATTTATCTTCTAATTACTTAATTAATTAAGCCTAATAATCATTCTCCAAGGAATTTTAATTCTTTTTGTTGTCCTAGATTCCCTCTTTTTTATATGTGAATTTTTAATTCACATTCCATCCTTCAAGGCTTCTGAGGCCTTGGACTTGTCCTAATCTCCATGTGACCAACCTTGGACTTGTCACAATCTCCACATGTGACCAAGTCCCACCTTTTGGAGCCCACCTTTTATCCTCTAGATCATCTTATGAATGTGAATTTTTAATTCACATTTATCCCTCCAACCACCTTTCCTTTTCCTATGTAGATTTTTGAGGAATTCTAAAATTCCTCAAAAGTCCCTTTCACTCCCACTTGGGGACAAGAAACCCCCTTTTTGTGGAAATCCTCTCATCCCCCAAGGTGCATGTCCTTTTCCACCTCATGTACCTTTTTGACACCTCACCTCCACCTCATATCCTCTTGTCCACCTCACCCTCCACATGTCAAGATGTGAGGGCTTGGGGGTTCTCAACCCACCATAGCCCTTCATCTTGGCCTTGTTGGAGCAATCTTGACCCTTGAATTCTCTAGAGAATTCAAAATCTCCTATAAATACCCCCTTTTCAAGGGCATTTCCAACACTTCTTCATTTGAGCAACCTTATGCTACCCATTTGCTTTCTCAAAACACTTAGCTATCTTGCACCCTTATGCTGTCATTTTGCATTCTCAACACTTTGCACTCTCATAACTACATGTTGTCCAAGCCTTTTTCAATCATTCAACCATCTTTTTTCATCATTTTGCACATTGAAGCTTGCATATAGTCATTCAAACGATCATCTAAGGAGCACACAACCAATCCAAGCAAGGGCCAATCAAAGAAGTTTCAACAACAAGGGAGGTAAAAGTGTTTGTGTTTCATTTTATTTGCATTCCTTTTCGTTGTAACTCTCTTTTGGCTAATCTTGAGGTGTCCTTGGTGTTTTGTCTTTCATGTTTCTTAGTTATTTTGCACATTTAGAGCATTAGGAATTCCAAGGTATCACAATTAGGTTAATAGATGCAAATGACATAATTAATTAAATATCTAGGCTAATTTAATCAATTAAACCAAAAGAGGATGGGTTTTAGGAGGAAATGATGATAGTATATCTAATTCAAGTGGATGGTATCATTTAGGAAATTTTTAAGTGTCTACAGATATATTGAGATATGAGGTCTCCAAACTGTAAACAAATAAAAACATGATAATTATCATTATTAACTTCTAAAATAAATCTATCAAATTAGGCAAAGAGAAATAACTAAAACACAATATTTCCACTTTCTAGCATTCAAGGTGGTACAAAATGACATGATAAGACCAAGGTAAGGGGAACTTACTCATATTTATTGTGAATAACCTTATAAAAAGTTTTGGGTTGAGATCATCCTCACTCAGAGCTAGGGAAACGACAATCAAACTTACTTCTATTATGATTTTTTTCCATAGTCTAACTATCATAGTGCATGTGTTGATGCTTGTTGTTGCAATTTGTAGCTTGCTAAATAATGCAGATGACTCTTGTCACTATTAAATTCTACCCATCATGGGGAGGATCAAACACTAATGGAAAATAGTTATCTATAAAACAATCAAGCCTAGCATACATGTATGAGAAATTGCAACTCCCTTGACATACATGCATGAGAAATGTGGAAGCATGGACAAGGCATGTGAGTTGTTTAAAAAAATGCTTCAAAGAGATATGTCAAGGATTGGAATGATTGTATGATATGAAAAAATGGAAAATGTATGGAAAATGTGGTATCATATACAAGGCAATGATTTGTTTGAAAAGATGCCTCAAAGAAATAGGGTCTCTTGGTGATGTAGATCACCAAGAGATCCCATTTATTTGAGGAATTTTTAGAAAAAACTCACTACCTTGACAATGCCTCTCTCTCAGGTCTCTCTCTCTCTCTCTCTCTCTCTCTCTCTCTCTCTCTCTCTCTCTCTCTCTCTCTCTCTCTTAGATAACTCTCCCTCTCTCTATCAAATATCTCCCTCTAGTACCCTACCTAGATAACTCTCTTTCCCCCCACCCTCTCTCTCTCTCTCTCTCTCTCTCCCTTTATCCCTCCCACCCTACCTAGATAAGTTCAATCCAACCCCTTCTCTTTCTCTCTCTTCAAATTCTCCCTCCCTCTAAATGAATACATACATATAAGCAGATATATATATCCCTTGACATCCCTACCACCCTACCTATATAAGTCCCTCTGACTCCAACCCCCTCTCTCCTACTCACTCTCTGTCTATCTCTCTCCCACTCTCTCTCTCTCTCCCTATCTCTTAGGTCTCTCTCTCCCACCCCCTTCTCTCTATCTCACTCCCTCTATCTTTCTCACACTCCCTCTCTCTCACATTCCCTCTCCTTGCCACCCCCCTCTCTCTCAAATCTCTCCCTCTAGAACCCTACCTAGATAACTCTCTCTTTCTCCCCCACCCTCTCTCTCTCTCTCTCTCCATTTATCCCTTCCACCCTACCTAGATAATGTTGATGTGTTTTTATCCAATTCTCAACATAGTTAACGCATAGGTGCATCACCTCTCTTGAAAGAACATCTTCCATAATCAGATAGAAAAACACTATCCCAAGGTCTCTAATGTTAGGTCTTGATAGTGCTTGGAATATCTTAGTTGTTTCATGTGATTTGTTGGAATCACAAAGTGAACTTATGTAGCTGGACACAAAGTGAATCCTATGAATTGAAGTTTCTAAGATGGAGATTGATATGTATTTTGTTGTAGGTTCAAACAACGGTCTGAAACTCTAATGTTTTCCTTAAGTTTTAGCTTTACAACATGCAATGAACCTTAGCATAGGTTGTTTCTAAAAAAACTAGAAAAGAGTGGGGAAGAGGTAAGGTTCTTGGATCTGCATCTAACTATGAATAGTGATAATGGAGGTTCCATTGTGGATAGCTTCCTTTAAACAATATTTCACATAACTAAGAATCTTACAGTATCATGAAATCTATGCTATCTTCCAAGGTCTGTGGATATTTTACCATTCATCCACCATATACATGCATGAATAAAGATAAAATTTTAAAGCATCTTCAAGTTTCAGCCTAGACTAACTTTACATAGCCATTTACAAGAAAAAAATAGCAAGAAGTATGGACTGGAAGGCATCTACACAGTAGAAATTTCTACAATCACATAACATCATTACCAAATCTATTTAAGCAATCTGAAACCAACTAGAACATAAATGTAAATCTAACTAAAACATATACCTATGGGAGATTGAATCATGAAACATAAAGAGAAACTTAGAAAATGCACCAAAGTCAATATATTTTCATTAAAAATTTTGCAGCATGTCATTACAACAACTCAACTCTCTCTTGAAAATGAGAGGAGACCCCCTATTTATAGTGCCCAAAAGATAGAATGAATGGCCAAGATCAGTTTGCATTGTGTGGCCAAGATTCACTACAAGTTAGGGTTCTACCTACCCCTAAATATTTTTCAATTTAATATACAACTTTGTCTTTCTCCCTATTTTTTCCTCTAGTGATAGCACTGTAGCATTGTCTTTTATTGATTTCCCATTTGTTGTAGCTACTCTATTAGGAATTCCTCATTAATGATAGGGTTTCCTTCTTGTTTCTTCAAAGCTGCATATTCCATGAATTTCAAAGTTACAGGTTGGAGCTTTTCAATCTCCAAAATCTTAGATAGTAGCAATTGGTAAGTCCACTCCTTGGAGTTGTCTATAAGCTTTTCCTAGTCTTCATCATACTCGTCAGTGTGGTCCCTGAATAGCTCTAATTGGGTGAAGGCTCGGGTGTCAAAATTCATAACATCAGTGGTTATCTCCTCTGACATTCCATCCTCCATCCTTTTCTGAAAGTGGGGCTTTCTTTTCTATAGATCTATCTATATTGTAGGCATGTCATATCCTATCATCATCCTCAAGTATCGGGAACAATCTACTCTAATTTCCTTGACCCATTTGATATCCAAATCTACCTTGTCAAGCAACTACTCCAACCTTTCTTTCTTGTTCTCAAAGTCCCACTTCTAGACATCCATTAGCCAATGATCATCCCTTTTGAATGCAAGCTCTTTTTCCCAAGTCGCACTTGGAAGTTTGAGAATAGCCCCAATCTTCGGGTAGGTGGACTCAAATCTCACAAGGAAGTAAATGCAAAGTTTTCTTGTACCCTCAAGAGACTATTGCAGATCCAAGAACTTGTTTGTTGTCCTAATAGCGAGGGTGATTCCCATGTTTCCGGTATATAAGACTTGTTGGAACTAGCTGTCTATAGTCTTATCCAAGTTCTTTCTTCTTTCAAGCTTGTCTATTTTCTCTTTTGATAGCAATTGAGGCAAGGTTGAGGACATGGTGGGAATTTCCTCCATTGAGGACCATTGTTGGATATAAGCTATCAGGTCAACTAGTTGTGCTTTAAGTTCCTCTTTTGAATTCTTGTCTTGCTATATGATATGCACCATGGTAGCGATGGACTCCTAGAGGTGTTCTACTTTATATTGTCTTGTAGTTGTTCCTAAGTCAATAGTTGAAATATTATAGCGTATTTCCTCTTCTCCCACTACTGGTGTAGCTATTTAGAAGGTCCTTGATCCAGAGGCATCCATTTCCACTTTTGACCTAACCTTGGGCTTCTTATCCTTCTTCGTAGTGATCTGTTCCTGGGCTAGGATAGCCTCCAATCTTTCTCTAAGATCAACAAGGGTGGGAGCTTTCTTTTCAAGTTGTCTTTCCAACCACTAGGGAATTTTTTTTTTTTATTTAGGCTATTCATGGCCACTCTCCCCCTCTTTTGTTTAGATCTCTATTTCTTTATCTCCAGGAGCATCTTCCTTCATTTTATTGTCCTCTCCCTCTTCTTAATCAAAGTCTTGGATGAACACTAGGAATTTGATGGGAGGCTTAGTAGGAAACCATTCTTGGGGACCTTCTTCTTTCTCAGTCTCCTCCTCTTCCTTTTCTCTATCTTGTCCATCCTTACGTACATACTCCTTGAGCTGTTCAAATTTAGGGATTTTTTCTCCTTGACTCCCCCTTTTAGGTTTTTTCTCTTCTACATTCTCTTCTTCTCTATAAGGAGGTGACACATCTTCTGGTTGTTCCTTGCAGGAAGTTTCACATTTTCTTCTATATTGTCATCTTCTCACCCTTCTTCTCTAGGAGGTGACCTTTCTACTTCTTCCCCGACATCCCTTAATTTCTCGGCTAGCTCTTCTTTGAAGTCCAAATCAAAGTTTTGTACAATAACTCTATCACCAACATCCTCCTCTTTATCTCCACTCTCAGAATACCCTGTATCTTCTTCTTCAAGGACCACCTTGTCAATTTGTCAATGCTCATACTCAAGATGCGCATGGTACTCATTTGCTTCATCTTCCAATGCCTTCAAAATTTCCCTTCCCTAACATTCCAGCTCCTTAGATATTTGCATTGTTTCTTCCATTGCTGGTGGTCTCGTTGGAGGTTTTGTGGGTAGAGCACTAGCAAGGAATTGTGTTAGGGAAAATTGGATGGTGGGATTCAGAAATACTTGAGAAATCTCATAGGGGACATTCTTCATGTGCCACGAGAATTCCTATGACAATGTGAGTGTGGGCATTGGTATTGTAGCTATCACCATGGGAAGTGATGTAGTGGGCGACATGGACATGGAGGAAAGTGGAGAAGTTGTAGTGGAGGAGAAATCAACCAATATTATGGGCCTAGTTGGTGAAGAGGAGGCAAGGTGGACTGATAAATCGACCGCTGGTGGTGATTTATCAACTACAACTTGAGAAATAGGCAAAGAGGCAACAACATTGGAAGTGGTGAGTGGAAGCTCAGGTTGATCTATCTCTATCTCTTCTCCCTCATGAAGGGGATCCTCTTGAATTGAAGGTAATCCCATAGCACTTCTCAACCTTCTATGTTTCTTTGAGGGTGAACCCTCTGAATCCTTCCTTGCAAATACTTTAGGATTAGGCTATTCCTCAACCTCTTTCCTTTTCCTTGATCTCATGAGTGGAGGAGATTTGGATGTTTCTCCTATCGAAGTTGTAGCAGTAGCATCATTGGTGGCACTACACTCACTTTTGAGTCCTTCATAAGTTAGGATGACCCCTTGCTACTTCAATCTGACCACCTATCCATTGACCTATTCCTTGGTACGAGCCTCGATGGGCTTAGTTAGAATGTCGAGGTCATCAACCTTTTGTTCATTCCAATCTATTGTTGTTATTGGTAAGTTGGCAACTGCATCATACCTGGGGTCCATTACAATACTTTTGTTCTCTTCAACCTAGTCAGGTATAGGAAACAAACTCACCCTTTTTAAAAAGTATGTCATCATTCACATGTAGTGCCTTGCGCATACCTCTTTTTCATCTTCACAATTTTCCCAAAAATCTTCAACATGATACATGTGGGTGTACTCCAGTCCCAGTGCATTTTTATGTGCTTGTAAGGATCCATTCACGAGTGAGCAGTGTGTAGGTGAAAATGATATTTTGCTAGCTCCTTTTCTGAATTTCCTGCACACTAAGAGGTTTGTAGCTTGTACATCCCTTGGCGAAAATAAAGGGGATAAGGAATCCCTGCCAAATGCCTACTATTGAGAACAGAGTGTACATGTCACAGCTACCAGGAGAGTTCCAGCAATATGATCCAATCATTGGGGCACTAGGGCAGCTTATTGGGCCTCTCTGTATAGCCTTGGGAATGAATGTATGTGAATTTGGGGTACTAGATGAAAAAGAAGGCGTACTATTTAAGGAACACCCAAACATTATGACAGACTCTTCTCTCAAAATCCCCTCCAAGCAGCCTAATGATGTGACCCACGAAGGCGACATTTACCCTGAGATAATCCTTCTTGAAGTTTCTGAACTAGAGCTGGGGATATCTATCATAAAATTTTAATGTATGACTTGCTTCTTCATTAGGTGCCCTGAAAAATGAAGTGTACTATCTCCCTTCAGCCAACAAGTAGACTAGATAGGATCTCATATAGAATTTGGAGATCCTTTTGGCATTCATAAATTTCTCATGGAAGAAATCACTTATTATTCCTCCCCAATAAAATGAGGTGTGTGTGGTGACATCCTCCTCCCCTCAAAGGATCTACTCTACGAAATATACCATCCACTCCCAAAAATATGTAGCAGTGGGAAGGGCCATCACCCTACTCAACAGGGTAACCAAGTCATGATAGTCTTCATGGAAGTTACTACAGAAGAGCTCTTGAGGAACCTTAGTAGCACTGCCCCTTTTTCTTTAAGCCAATACTAGTTTATAAGCTTCTTACAGCCAGTTGGGTCCTCGTCCCACATTGCCTTACATTCCACCATGGTTGGAAAATCCATTGTCCCAAAGGTAGGGATGTGGAAAGTTTTAGTTATTGGTTCACCTGACATTAGCGAGAATGTTCCCATCTCTATCAACTATTGTTCATGTGTTTTGTTGATATTCCTACCAACAACCCATGACCAATTCAGGAGCTACAAGGGATGGAGGAAAGCCTACAGCCTTTACAATTCCACTACTTCATATCAATCTTGCATTGTCGGTCTTAGGATGGACTTTGACCCTTTGCTTGAATTCGTCAATATCAATGTGGCCAATATTGGTATCTGTAATCTCTTTCCAGTCCGTAATGTTTTTCAAATGCAAAGGATCTCCCTAGAATTGGTACTTCATCTAGTCTTTATCTTCTTTGTTAAGTTCTAGGAAATTAGGATGGCGGGTCCTAGAGGTCAACAGGATGGACTTACTTTCCCTTTCATGTTGGCTGAGATGGGACAAAATCCCAACAGCAGAAACCTAGTGGAAAGAGCCTGGAGAGAACAAGGATGCCTAGTATATCAATAATTGTCTTCACGGTGAATAGAGGCTCAAGGCCTAGGAGATAGAAGGACACTGTCATACGACCATTTGGAAATGGCGAAGTTTCCACGGAAGTACGTGGATGGAACTGCATGAATTGGGGCCTGAGAACATGAGGGAACACTTCATTTTGTTTGTAACTCGGACAACAAAAGGCAAGGTAGACTCTAAGATCTCGATGGATGGGGCCTATCCATTGTTTAGAATGATGATCGTGACATGGTGTCCTGGGGATAGAATCTCATAGGAGTGGGCCCGAGAATCAAGGATGGAGGTCAAGGTTTTCAAATTTGTTTCAAGTCTTGACAACGATCTTCTAAAAGAAGTCTGAGGTCGCGAGCCAGAGGGGCCATGTCATTGTTCAAATTTCATTTGATATCTAAGTTTCTAAATGGAAATGAGAAGGCCCACATCTAGAGGGTACGAATGCCCTATGCGAAGAATAGTGCCGAAAAGGTAAAGTTTTGTACTCAGTTTAGATGATGTTTAGGAGATATTCATAGAATTCCATCACGTGGGTTTTTAGGTTTATCCCTCCTTTATTAATTTAATGTGTTTTCATCTCCATTTATTAAACATTTTGACATAAAATCACTAAAAAAACAAAGGAAGGGTAGACAAAAAACTCACCACAAGATCCTTACAAAAATGGCAACTAAATCCTTGAGGAATCGGCAAATGAGAGCAGTAGGCGCGAGGGCGACAGGTGACGAAGGAAAATTACCTCTTAGAACCTACTATGAACTCCTCTGGCCAATCTGACATATGAAAATGATAGATTGAACCAGACATTTATACCCCTAATTAGCATTTAATACACCCATTAATGCCCATATGGAGGAAAAAATGGTTGGTGGGTTCAAATTTCTAGACAACGGCAATAGGTCTGGGACTTGGAGGCTAGAAGGACACGATCAGACAACTGCTTCAAAGTTGTCATTTGGAAATAGACAGTGAAAAGGAGTCCAGGGTCTAAAGGATGGTGCGCTAGCGCAAGTTGGTCATTGGGAAACGACGAAGTTGATACAAAGTTATAGGTAGAGAAGTCTAGGAGATTAGGCCCAAAAAGGAAAAAGGTAGTCCATTTCACAACAAAGTCATAAGGATGGTGATCGAGAAGCTAGGTACTGGGGCACAAGAAGGCGAAGGCCTTCAGCCATTCAAGACAGTGAGCACACAATGGAAACCCACTAGGGGAAACCCACCAAGCTAGACCTGCTAGGCCCCAAGGCCATTAGCAAAAGCAAACTGCCAAAGAAACTATGCAAGGAACCAGGACTTAGCAAAAATGGAGGGAATGAAACACAGTCAACTTAAGATGAGACTTTGGAGGAACATTTACCATCTAGGACACAAAAATGGGGCCCGCAAAATGAGGCGGTGACAAAACAACCCCACAAGATGAAAGAAAAGAGGTTCTCCATTCCAAATAGGGCGTGTGTGTTGAGGGCACAACAAATTGCAACTTTGTTGGGAAATTCCCTCAAGCATTCTAAGGATAAGTATTCATTCTAAACCCAGAATCTTTGGTTTCGCAGACCATGGGCCAATATCCAAAAGAGAACTAGGAGAACAGGGTCTGTAGTTGGGTTAATACACAAGACATCTCAGAAGTGTGTGTAGTGAATTCATTCATTTCCATGGAAACTATGACAAGAAGTTGCTAATCCAACTAAGCAAGCTACATAAACCGTCCAATGCCAAAAGTAACATGTACATTTCCCCACTGCTAGTCATGCATGCATAGCCCTAGCATAGTTATCATTGTGACCCTATGGATATTGCTCTACTACCAGCCAGGCATCCATAGCCCTAGTAGAGTTACCCGCACACCCATATGGTTGCTTGATTTCAGTATTTTTTTCTATTCTTTTGATTTGATATTTATTTCAATGTTTCTTCTTCTCACTTATCTTTTTCTCAATTGTGTAAGCACTGAAGCCTATGATGGGTTTGGGAACCATGGTGGCCACTGGAGCGAACTTAATATTTTTCACTTACTAGGATATCATAGTAGCCATTGTATAGTTTTTTAGAAATAATTAACATGCATTTTGTGCAATATCTAAGATGTGCATAAAAGGATCCAACCGAGGGTTAAGTTCTAAGGAAAAGTTCAAATGAGGAAACCATTCCTAGGCAGCCTTTAGAGACCAATAGTCAAGAATGAGTTTTTATCCAAAGAACACTAAAGACGGATAGCAAAGTGAACCATTCATCAAATGAGTACAGCCACTACATCATAATAGAGGAGACCCTCTTCGAAACAAAATAGCCGAGATACAAGCAAAATAGAGTGATGTGAAACAACAAAACACAAGCAAACCCAAAGACGACCTACTCTAACCTATGTACAAATATTTACATAGAAGAGCCCGTCAGAGCTCAAGCTTGGAGGTAATGCTTCAGGTGTTTCCCATTGATTGGAAATGGGACATCTTCACTAGTTAAGGTCTTTAGGCAGAAAGCATTATCTCCTAGAATTTTAGCTATCTAAAAGGGGCCAAGCCAAGCTTGTCAAATTTGTTATGCCCCCCTTTCTTTTCATGGGCCTTGTCCTAGTATAGGACTAGATCTGTGATTCTAAAGGCCTTGATCTTGGCTTGACGATCGAACCAGCATTTGACGACGCCTTGGTGTTTGGAAATTTTTTCTATGGTGTAGTCTCATACTTCTTCTAAATGCAAGAGCTCAGCCAACTGAGCTTCTCTACGATCTCCCCCTTCATAAAAGTCATTGATAAATTGGAGGGTAGGGATTTTTAGATGGATAGGAAATATAGGTTCTAAGTTGTAGACGAGGTGAATGGGGGAATCACCAAGGGAATCCTTTTGGAAAGTGTGATCTACCCAAAGGGTGAAGCAGAGTTGGGTATGCCAGTCCTTGGGATTCCTATCGAGCAGTTTCTTGATCATTGTGATTAGGTTCTTATTTGTGGATTCAGTAAGGCCATTACCTTGAGGATAGTAATTGGACAAATATTTAAGGGCGATTCCATAATCAAAATCCCAAGCAACAAATTTTATTGAAGAAAATGTAGGTCCATTATCACACACCAATGCATAAGGACAACTGAAGTGATTTAAAATGAAACTTTCTAAAAAAATTATAAATACCTCAGTTGTGCATTTCCTACATACAATTGATTATGTCTATCTAGTCCAGTAATCAATAGTGGTAAGAATGTACCTGTGTCCCGTAGATGACGGAGGGCTTACTGGACCAATGAAATCAGACCCCATTGCACAAACAACCTCATCTCTAGAACAGGTTGCAGCCGTACAATAAAATTCTTCTCCTTGGTAGTGGCAGTTTGACATGTGTGACAAGAGCAAACATGGCTATGAGCATCCTTGAAGATAGTCAGCCAATAATATCTGGCTCTTAGTATCTGATGGGCAGTGGAAGGTCCAGACCCATGACCAGTGCCAAACTTCTCATGAAATTCGTACAAGACTCGATCTGCTTCTTTCGTGTCAAGGCATCTTAAGTAGATGCCTTCATGATTTTTCTTGTATAAAATGGAACCTTGCAGCATGAAACTACTGCTTTTTAGCTTGAGAGAACATTTCTAAACTCCCTATAGGTGAGGTAGGCACTTGTGATTCAACAAATAATAAACAACGTCCTCATACCATTCTCCTGGAGAAACATCTTCCAATTGGTATTGCTACACGGTGAGTTTTGGCCTTGCTTTTGTTGTTTCTTTAGCAATTGTTCAGGTAAGTGCTTGTCCTCTCACTAATCTCATTGGTTGAATTTCCATATCATACTCCTGTAGTAACATGACCCATTTGGCTCTTTGTTTTCCCAATTCATTTTGCATGAGCAACGTTTTCACAATTGGGTCAGGAAAACGGCGAACACTTTATTACATATGATGTAATGTATAAATTTCTTCACTCCCCTAATGAGGGAATATGCTTGTTTTTCTATGTTGTCGAAGCGTAATCAACATCTTTCAAAGGAGCACTCATGAAGGCGATCAGATGCTTGTTCCCTTCATCATCTTTCTAAGTCAGAATGTTGGCACAGGAATGTTCTAAAGTGAATGAGTAGATGTAGAATGGCTTTAGATAGTATGGGTTGACGAGCACAGGTTCCTCAGCTATTGTTTGCTTAATTTCTTCAAAATTCCTGCTTGGCTTCAAGATTCTACTCGATCTTGGCATCCTACTTCAGCATAGCATTGAGTGGCTTAACAATCTCGACAAAGCCTGTGATGAATTTCTTCATGAAGTTGATCTTTCCGAAGAAGGATTTCAACTCCTTTTTACTTCTTGGTGGTAGAATCTTTAGCAAAGATTGGATGTGTTAAGGGTCTATGGAGATTCCCTACTCTAAAATGATATTTCCAAGAAATCTACCTTCAGTTACTCTGAAGATGCACTTCTTCGAATTAAGGGAGACTCCAAACTCCCCACACCTTTGAAATACCTTGCATAAATTGGAGACATGATCACTCTGCTTCTTTGAAAATACAGTCAAATCATCCATGTAGATGATTATGCATTTTCCAATCAAATATTTGAAAGAAATTTCCATGGCACACTGAAAGGTTGCTCCAGCATTGATGAGCCTGAAGGGCATTCTTCTGTAAGCAAAGGTCCCCCACTTGGTGGTGAATGTTGTCTTATGGTGATATTCGTATTGCGCCATAACTTGGTTGTACCCAGAGTACCCATCAAGAAAGGACATCATTTGGGAGTCGTTGATGAGTTGTAGTACCTTGTCCAATGAAGGCACTGGATAGTTGTCTTTCTCTGAAGCTCTATTCAAATTGTGGAAGTCAATGCATAATTTGATCTCCTCATTCTTTTTTTTGATTGGGACTAACTTGGCCACCCACATAGAATGCATGACTAGGAATATAGTTCTTGTTGAAATCAATTTTTGCACCTCTTTGTTTATGATTGGTTCTAGCAAGGCATTGATAGGGCACTGCCATTGGTAGTGTGGCCGCACTTTTGTCTTGAGAGGGATGGTGTGCATGATGATAAAGGTGTCATAAGTCTTAAGTTCTAGATAGCTCCAAGCCACCACATCATGATACTGTTGTAAAGCATCCACAATCCCTTTCTTTTCCTCTATAGTACACACTTTGCTGATAAAAGCATTTTTTATCTCCTCGGCAGTTTCGAGGTTGTGAGCATCACACTAGTTGCTTATGGCTTCCTTCTTTGTTTGTTAGTAATGATCTCTAATATGATCCAAATCAAAAATGTACTCTAGTTGAAATATCCCTCAGGGAATCGTGTTGGTCTTGAGGTTAATTACCCCCTCTATGTCCAATTCGGCTTCTTCTAGATCAACTTCATCAATGATTTGGGTGGAAAAGACATCAGAGCTCATGATAAACTCAAGGATGTGTTTATCATCATTGAAGACTTGAAATTGAGTGACATTATCTAGGACAAATGGTGTAGAAGTTAGCTTAATAGTGAATTTCTTGAGACTCGACAAGGATAGGGGTTGCAGTGTGCTAGCTGCTTGAGCCAAAGCATCAGCCATGTAGTTTTGAGCATGAGGGATCAACTAGATATTGAATGCATCCAACCCCTCTAAAAGGTCCCAAACCCTATGTCTATAGTTTTCCAATCTTCTGTCATGACAGGAGTACAACTTTCTGACTTGTTTAATCACCAATTCAGAATCACCAAAAACTTGCAACATCTTGACATTTTTCTTCAAGGCCATAAGAAGACCATGAACTAAAGCCTCATATTTTGCTACATTATTGGTACAATAGAATTGAATTCTATAGGCAGTGAAATAAGACTTACCTGTAGGGCTGATTAGTTCAAATTTGGTGTCGGCTCCTTGATTGGACTTAGACCCATCAAAGAGTCATGTCCAAAATTTGGAAGGATCTTTGACGTCAAGACCACTAAGGCAATCATTACCTTTAGGCTATGAGTTGTCATTTATGACTCTCGAGGTAGATAGTAGCTTGGTATGGTGGGGAGTCAGTTGCTTTGATGGTGCTTCCTTCTTAAGAGTGGCTAATTTATTGACACATTCTACTGCTATTTGGCATAGGCAACATTCAAATTCAGAATGAGTTGCATCATGCACCCTACACCAATTGGGTAACAGGAGCTCTTGAATTCATTCTTGTACCCAAGCTGAGCTGATTTCATATGTACATTTCCATAAAATCCTAGAATCCATCCAACAATCCTAGCATGCTATCCTCAAGGGTTTCTTTGTCATTGGCTTCTACTAGCATCTCTGTGCTCTGAGGCGTATTGGTTAAATCAACTGGAGGGTTGCATTGCAGCAGTAGGACTTTGACCACCATCCCTTCTTCTTGAGTCTTTACCTCTTCTTGGTAAACAAAGGGACAACAATTCCCCAACTCAGTTTTAGCAAATAACACCTCATTCAGGTTGTTATATTCAGTAATCATGAACTTCATGTGTGGCTCTCGATTGATGCGGATCTGATTGGGTAGTCCCTTCCATGGAAGCCACATATGCAAAAAATCTATAGCGGCATATCCATTCAAGGCGCGGGTGAAGTCCTATCCCAAGATGATTCCATATGCATCAGGGATATCCACAACTTCGATGTCAATGACTTGCTGCACCCTCAAATCAGTGGCAATCTACATTAGGATTCGATTAATTTCTCCCACAATATTTATCTCAGTTTTGTCCAATTTAGTCACCTTTTTCCTTGAAGGTGTGGGGGTAATCCTAAGGGATTTTCATATAGCTAGGGGCATGATGGTAGTCGATGCTCTAGAGTCGATCAAACAATTGTGTAGATTTTTTTCGAATATCCAAATGGTAGTAAGGAAGGGTGGCATTTTTAATTTCCCCTAGAATAATCCCATGGGCATGTCCACTTGGGCTACTTGAGCTTTGTTTTTATCACCAGTCTTGTCCTTGATCTAGCCTAAAGGCTGATCCTTGAAGATTTTCCTATTATTCAGATCAAATTCTTTTGCCGACTACTTACCCATGGGCTGATTAGAGGGGGTATCTTTCCTTTTCCCAATGATGTCCTAGATCATAGGTTCTTTCCTGGGCTCTTCAAAGGTGACCCTTTTTGCTGAAGTTTCATGTGTTTCTTTGGACTACGGGGTTCCATTAAGTAACCTAAAGAAGGCATTCCTTACAAGAATTACTTTAATTAATTCAAAGGAAAATAGACTAGCCTTTACCTTGTTGAATTCTTCTACTACATATTCACCCATTTGTTCAATCTCAGAATCAAAGGTTCGGTCGATGGCGGAGCTATCATGTTGGGCTTTCGTTTGACCAAACTAGTTTTGGGATTGGCTTTGAGGCTGATTTTGGGACCTATCCTTGTTGAAATATTGGGTAGGCACATGGGGAAGCCCAAGATTGTTGCTAGCATTCAAATCAGGTGGGATAGAAAAGTTATTTGGTGGGGTAGAAGTAGTGAAGGCTCCACCTGCCTTCCTATTCCTGAGGAAGTAGGGCATTTTTCTTTGATGGAACATATGAACTTCATCTACATGTGGTTCTTCCTCATCTACTAGACCATTATCTACTAAATCAAAAGGCCTTGATAAGGTTTCTTCATTACTTACCTCTTTTACTTCTTCATTCTTAACGAGTGTGACCTCATTCTCGGGCTCATTGCAGTCACTCCATGGGAAGGGAGCTCAATTGACCACAAGGAAAGAAGAATCATAAGGCTCAAATGGGATGATGTCCCTATAGCTAGAGCTATCAACATCATTTTGGACCTCTAATTGGAAGATTTTAGTAGCTATATGGAATTTAGGACAATCCAACTCGGAGTGTCTGCTTTTCTTGTGAACTTGACACCATCCAGACAGACCAGCCTTGGTGAGATACACTCCACTGGTCATCTTTTCATTGCTAGCAAGTTGATCCAAAGGAGTAGGAACACCCCCATTATTAGGTCTCATATTCTACATGCAATTCTACCTCTGGGAATGTCTCCTCTCAAAGTTTTGATTTGAATTCTGCCCTCTATCATAATTTTGTCTAGAAGAGGTGTTGTCTTCGTGGTTATCCCTACTATCTATGCTATCCCTACTATCTTGATTAAGGTTAGACTGGAGGCTGTGTTGGGAGGCCTATAGCTTATTTTTTTGATTTCTAAGTTGTGTCATCTTCGTGGACATTTTCTTTATCATTTTTGTCAGCTCTTCCAATTTGTCTTTCTCAGTGTTGCTCAGCTACGATACTTAATTTTGGAGAAAGACAGGCGGGGCTAGCGGCTAGTTTTGATGTGCTGGATGGAATTATAGCCTCGAAAAGTATAATGGTGCTTATGGCTGCTAAGAGTACATCTGTTGTTATTGGGGAGCCTGAGGATAAGTCTACTGTTGTTGAGGCTACAAGTAAGAAGGCACAAGAGGTGCATGATTCATCGATTGTCTAGGGTGCGGGATGATGGAAAGCTATGGAACCTAGTTCATAAGAGGTATTTGATGGGAGAATGCTTGGTTAAGCCCTTGAACTAGCACTAGATGAGCCATCAGACCCAAAGAGCACAATGGACTAGAAATATTCTACCCCAAGTCAGCACTGGTGACAACAACTTCTGCATAAGCATTCACTAGTGTGGTAAGCGGTGGGTACATCCTTTTTACCAATGCTAACATGAGATTATCCAATGTTGCATAGTAGACGGGCAGGGACACAACATCGTTGTGTATGTATGGATCCTGAAGCCTCATGAATATTGAAAGAGTCGATCAGTTCATTAATTTCTCTTTGGATGGACATAAACTGTCGGTATAGCTCTGGAGGGCTGATCAAAATATTATACTTTTGCAAGAAACCATTCTTCATGAGGTCCCATGAGGTAATGGACCATCTCGACAAATTGATATACCAGTAAAAGGCCTCCTCCCCCAATGAGTACAGAAAGAGGCAGCATGCAACATCTTCATGATCAATCTGCATATCTTTAATTGTTGTTTCAAATATCTTGATATGTTCTTTTGTCATCCTTTGCGGGTCGCGAGGATTGAACTTCATGCAGAAACCCTCTAAATTCTTAGGTATGTTATGATAAGAATTGAACTATAGTGGGGAAGGATTTTGCACCAACCAAGCCATGATGGGAGGCAGGGGTGGTACCTATTGCTAGGGAACAACAATCTGGGGCTGCACCTACTATAAGACAACAACATGGGTTTGTACCTGGGTCACGACTATTTGGAATGCACCTTGAACTTGAAGGGTCGAGAGAGAGGAAACTCCCCAACTGTCAGAGATGAGAGGTGGAAAAGCAGTTTGGTATGGATGAGTGGAGTGGATGAAGGTGAAGGAAGTTTGCTAACTTTTGAGGTGAATGGAAGGAGTAAGGAAAAGAGGGAAAAGGTGAAGTGCATGGGATGGAGGAAGAAGAAGAGGTTGTTTCCTCCCTCCTAGTTCTTCTTGCTCTTATAGGAGGCTACAGTTCTTGGAATTCCCTTGCATTTGGCATCGACCTTCAAACTCTTCGTGACCTCTCTAAGAAGAAAAAATCATCTTGATCTAGCTTAGCTCTTCCCTTCTTCTAGCGCCAGTTCTGTTGATGTGTTTTTATGCACTTTTCAACATAGATAATGCATAGGTGCATCACCTCTCTTGAAAGAAATTCTTCCACAATCAAATTGCAGAACACTATCCCAAGGTTTCTAATGTCAGGTCTTGACAATGCTTGGAATATCTTAGTTGTTTCATGTGATTTGTTGGAATCACAAGATGCACTTACGTAGCTAGATATAAAGTGAATCTTATGAATTGAAGCTTCTAAGATGGAGATTGATATGTATTTTGTTGTAGGTTCAAACAGCAGTCTGAAACTCTAATGTTTTCCTTAAGTTTTAGCTTTACAATGTGCAATGAACCTTGGCATAGGTTGTTTCTAAAAAATAGGAAAAGATAATGGAAGAGGGAAGGTTCCTAGATTTGCATCTAACTATGAATAGTGATCATGGAGGTTCTACTATGGACAACTTCCTTTAAACAATATTTCACTTAACCAAGAAGCCTATAGTATCATGAAATCTATGCTATCTTCCAAGGTTTGTGGATATTTTACCATTCATCCACCATATACATGCATGAATAAAGATAAAAGTTTAAAGCAGCTTCAAGTTTCAGCCCAAACAAACTTTACACAGCCATTTACCAGCAGCAAATAGCAAAAAGTGTGGACCGGAAGGCATCTACACAACATAAATTTCTACAATCACAGAACAGCATTACCAAATCTATTTAAGCAATCTAACACCAACTAGAACAATAATGTAAATCTAACTAAACAATCTAACTAATGGAGATTGAATCATGAAACATAAAGACAAACTTAGAAAATGCACCAAAGTCAATGTATTTTCATTAAAAAATTTGCAGCTTGTCTCTACAACTCAACTCTCTCTTAAAAATGAGAGGAGACCCCCTATTTATAGTGCCCAAAAGGTAGAATGAATGGCCAAGATGAGTTTGCATTGTGTGGCCAAGATTCACTACAAGTTAGGGTTCTACCTACCCCTCAATATTTTGCAATTTAAAATACAACTTTTTCTTTATCCCTATTTTGTCCTCTAGTGACAACACTATAGCATTTTGTCTTTTGTTGATTTTCCATTTTTTGTAGCTACTCTGTCAGGAATTCCTCATTAATGATAGGGTTTCCTTCTTACTTCTTCAAAGCTACATAATGCTTGAATTTAAAAATTATAGGTTGAATCTTGTCAACCTCCAAAATCTTGGATCATAGCAATTGGTAACTCCACTCCTTGGAGTTGTCCATAAGCTTTTCCTAGTCTTCGTCGTACTTGGAAGTGTGGTCACTGAATATCTCTGGCTGGGTGAAAGCTCAAGCAGAAAAACTCATGAATTCGGTGGTTATCTCCTCTAACATTCTATCCTCCATCCTTTTTTGAAAGTGGGGCTTTGTTTTCTCTAGATCTATTTGTACTATAGGTATGTCATATCCTATCATCAGACACAAGTATCATGCACAATATACTCTAGTTTCCTTGACCCATTCGATATCCGGATCTACCTTGTCAAGCAACTACTCCAACCTTTCTTTCCTATTCTCGAAGTCCCACTTCTAGACATCCATCAGCCAATGATCATCCATTTTTGAATGCAAGATCTTTTTCCCAAGTCATGTTTGGCAGTTTGAGAATAGCCTTAATCTTCGAGTAGGTGGACTCATATCTTGTAGGAAAGTCAATGCAAAGTTTTCTTGTACCCTCAAGAGATTGTTACAGATCCAAGAAATTGTTTGTTGTCCTAACAGTAGGGGTGATGCCCATGTTTCTAGTATATAAGACCTTTCGGAACTAGTTGTCTGTAGTCTTATCCAAGTTCTTTCTTATTTCAAGCTTGTCTATTTTCTCTTTTCATAGCAACTGAGGCAGGGCTAAGGACATGGTGGGAATTTCCTCCATTGAGGACCATTGCTAGATATAAGTTGTCAGATCAACCACCTTTTCTTTAAGTTCCTCTTTTGAAGTCTTGTCTTGTTGTATGAGATGCACCATGGTAGTAAGGAACTCATGGAGGTGTTCTACTTTCTATTCTCCTATAGTTGTTCCTAAGTCAATAGTAGAAATATTATAGCTTATTTCCTCTTCTCCCACTACACGTGTAGCTATTTGGATAGTCCTTGATCTAGAGGAATCCATTGTCACTTTTGACCTGACGTTGGGTTTCTTATCCTTCTTGGTAGTGATCTATGCTCGACCTAGGATAGCCTCCAATATTTCTCTAGGATCAACTAGGGTGGAAGCTTTCTTTTCAAGCTATTTTTTCAACCACTCTAGCAAAATAGATTTTTCTTTAGGCCATTCATGGCTACTCTCCCCCTCTTTTGTTTGGATCTCCATTTCTTTATCTCCAGGAGCATCTTCCTTCATTTTAGTGTCCTCTTCCTATTCCACATTGAAGTCTTAGATGAACACTAGGCATTTGATAGGAGGCTTAGTAGGCAACCATTCTCAAGGACCTTCTTCTTTCTTAGTCTCCTCTTCCTTTTCTCTATCTTGTTCATCCTTATGTACATACTCCTCGAGTTGTTCAACTTCGGGAGTTTTGTTAGCTTGACCCTCCCTTTTAGATTTGTTCTCTTCTATGTTCTCTTCTTCTCTATGAGGAGGTGAAACATCTTCTAGCTATTCCTTTGCAAGAAGTTTCACATTTTCTTCTATCTTTTCATCTTCTCGCCCTTCTTCTTAGGGAGTTGACCTTTCTACTTCTTCCCTGACATCCCTCAATTTCTCGGTTAGCTCTTCTTCAAAGTCTGGATCAAAGGTTTGTACAATAACTCTATCACTAACATCCTCTTCATCTCCACTCTCTGAAGACCCTATTTCTTCTTCTTCATGGAACACCCTATCAATTTTTTGGTGCTCATACTCAAGATGCTCATGGTACTCATCCACTTCATCTTCCAATGCCTTCAAAATTTCCCTTCCCTAATGTTCCAACTCCTCATATATTTGCATTGTGGCTTCCATTACTATTGGTCCTATTGGAGGTTTCCTAGGTGGAGCACTAGCGAGGACTTGTGCTAAGGTAGCTTGGATGGTGGGATTCAGAAATACTTGAGAAATCTCAATGGGGACATTTTTCATGTGTCACGAGAATACCTCTAGAAATGTGAGTGTGGGCATTGGTATTCTAGATGTCTCTCTAGGAAATGACATAGTGGGAAACATGGAGGTGGAGGAAAGTGGAGAAGTTGTAGCAGAGGAGGAATCAACCAATATTATGGGCCCAATTGGTGAGAGGAGGCAAGGTGGACCAATATATCCACCACTGGTGGTGATGTAGCAACTACAACCTGAGAAATAGGCAGAGGGGCAACAACATTGGAAGTAGCGGGTGGAAGCTTGGGTTGATCTATCTCTATATCTTCTCCTTCATGAAGGGAATCATCTTTAATTGTAGGTAGTCTCATACCACTTCCCAATATTTTATGTTTCTTTGAGGGAAAACCCTCTAAATCCTTCCTTGCATATACTTTAGGATTAGGCTTCCCCTTAGCCTCTTTCCTTTTCCTTGATCTCGTGAGTTGAGGAGACTTGGATGTTTCTCCTATCGAAGTTGTAGCAGCAACATCATTGGTTGCACTAGGCTCACTTTTGAGTCCTTCATAAGTTAGGATGACCCCTTGCTACCTCAATCTGACCACCTGTCCATCAACCCATTCCTTGGTGTGAGCCTCGATGGGCTTAGTTAGAATGTTGAGGTCATCAACCTCTTGTTCATCCTAATCTATTGTTAGTATTGGTAAGTTGGTAACTACATCATACCTAGGGTCCATTATGGTACTTTTTTCCTCTTCAACGTGGTTAGGTATAGGAAAAAGACTCACCCTTTTTACAAAGTACACAGTCATTCGCATGTAGTGCCTTGAGTGTACCTCTTTGTCATCTTCACAATTTTCCTAGAAATCTTCAACATGATACATGTGGGCTTACTCCAGTCCTAGTTCCTTTCTTATGTGCTCGTAAGGATCCATTCGTAGGTGAGCAATGTGTAGGTGAAAATGATATTCTACTAGCTCCTTTTCTAAATTTCATACACACTAGGAGGTTTGTAGCTTGTACATCCCTTGGCCAAAAGAAAGGGGATAAGGAATCCCTACCAAATTCCTACTACTGAGAATTGAATGTACATGGCATAGTTGTCGAGAGAGTTCCAACAATATGATCTGGTCATTGGGGTATCCGGGTAGCTTATTGGGCCTCTCTGTATAGCCTTGGGCATAGATGAATGTGAATTCAGGGTACTAGATGAACAAGAAGGCATACTATTTTAGGAACGCCCGAGCACTGTGAGAGACTCTTCTCTTGAAATCCCCTCCAAGCAGGATAATGATGTGACCTATGAAGGTTTCATTTTCCATGCAATAATCCTTCTTGAAGTTTTTGAACTAGAGTTGGGGATATCTATCATAAAATTTTATTGTATGACCTGGTTCTTCATCAGGCACCCTGAACAACCCAGCATATTGTCTCCATTCAGCCAATGAGTAGACTAAGTAGGATGTCATATAGAATTTGGAGGTCCTTTTAACACATAAATTTTTGATGGAAGCAATCACTTATTATTCCTCCCTAATAAAATGAGGCTAGTGTGGTGAAATCCTCCTCCCCTAGGAGGATATTCTCTATGAAATATACCATCCACTCCTAAAAATACACAACAATGGGAAGGCCCATCACCCTACTCAACAGAGTCACCAAGTCATAGTCTTCATGGAAGTCATTGTGAAAGAGCTCTTGAGGAACCTTAGCAGTGCTACCCTTTTTTTCTTTAATACAATACTAGTTTATAAGCTTCTTACAGCCAGTCAAGTCCTCATCCCACATTGCCTTACATTCAGCTATGGTTGGCAGCTCCATTGTCCCAAAGGTAGGGATGTGGAAAGTTTCAGTTATTGCTCCACCCAACATATCAACGAGAATGTTCCCATCTCTGTCAACTATTATTCATGTGTCTAGTTGATATGCCTGCTAGAAAGCCATGACCAATTCGGGAGCTACAAGCAATGAAGGAAAGCCTGCAACCTTAGCAATTCCACTACTTCAGACCAGTCTTGCATTGTTAGTCTTAGGATGGACTCTAACCCTTTGCTTGAATTCGTCAATATCGATGTGGTCGATATTGGTATCTATAATCTCCTTCCAGTCCATAATGATTTTTGAATGTAAAGGCTCTCCCTAGAATTGGTACTTCATCTATTCTTTTTCTTCTTTCCCATGGGGAACCTTGCCCGATTTCTTCCCTTTGTCTTTCTTTGCAACCACCCCCGAGAGTCCTGCACCTGGTTCCATATATCCTACAAACAAAGGCAAGATGAGCACAACCAACCATGAAAACATGGATGTTAGTCAAAATAATTTACACGAAGTCTAATTAGATGATATATCATTCATAAAATCAAACTTCTACCTCAAGACATCATTAGAAATTTATTGGAGGGATTTTGGACAACCCAGGCCTAGGG
>VDFB02270005.1:0-12565 GCA_007258455.2 Sequoia sempervirens
TTAGGTTTTGTTTTCTTTTTGCTTTTATTTCAAAACCCTAAATCTCAGCCCCTTGAACTTGGACGCCATCCTTCTCCTCTTGCAAATTTTGAAAATTTGAAAATTCTTGAAAATTCTCTAAAGCATGAAGATTTGGGCGCCTTTCTCCAAGGGGGGCGCTTATTTTCACCAGTGTTAGTCAAAATTTTAACTTTTTCAACTTTCCTTCACTTTGACATGCTACTTCGCCTCTAATTTCCCGTTGACAGATTTACCCGACAGACGAGTTGAGTGGTTCACGGCAGAGCCTGACTGAAACTGAGAAGGATGTTCTGGAGGCACCTCATGCTAAAAACTTGATTTTGACCTTCGAATTCATGGGAGGCTTTTCCTTCTAGGGGTGCTCAACTTCTTCAGTGTTAGCCATTTTTCTGATTTCCAACTTCTTCCTTCTCCCTTTGTTCTTCTGACGAATCTTCGATTCCGGGAGCAACGCTGATCCGACTGACTGTCTGAATATTTCGCTGGATAGCCAGACTGATATCAACGAGATGATCTTGGAGACTGCGTTGGTGAATTCCATCATCTTAGAGCTCAAAAGTTTGGGCGCCCTTCTTCAGCAGGGGCGCCCATGTTTACTAGACTTAGAATTATTTTCACTTTCATCACCTTTAATCTTCTTCAGATGATCTCGTCAGATCTGGAGTTCTAGGCGTCAGATTGACTGATGGTTGGGCTCGTTACGAAGCTGACGAAGAATGAGGAGGGGTCTTCTGGGAGAGATTTTGTCGAAAAGTGAATTTTTACCCCTCAAAAGCTTGGGCGCCCTTCTTGACTGGGGGCGCCTATTTTATCCATACTTAGTCAAATTTTCACTTTCCTATGTTTGCTTCAGAACTTTAAAATTCAACTCTTGTTGGACCCTCCATTCGGCTCCTCGTATCTTGTGATTGCAAGCTCCGATAGGCGTGCTGGTCATCTCGTTTGAAAGCTGGATCAACTGCAAAGAGATCACGTTAGACACTCTTTTGTGAATTCATTCGTTTGACCTCTTGAAAAGTTGGGCGCCTTTCTTCTCCTAGGGCGCCCAGTTTCTCCAGACTTAGAAGAATTTTCAATTTATCTTCTTCTTCTTCAAGTTTCGGATCTTCATTCTATACCTTCCACTTTGACTTGAATTTGCTGGAGACTGGATTGTCGGATGCTCTGACGGGAATATCCATCGCGAAGCTGACTGAATACTGAGCAACTTCCATTGAAGGTCCAAACCCTAATTCACTCATTTGATGACCTAAAAAGGTGGGCGCCTTTCTTTAACAGGGGCGCCCAAACTCAGCAGTGTTAGAAAATTTTCATGACTTTTCAACTTTCTTTCTTGTTCCTCGTGCATGTTCATCGTTTCACCTTCTGCTGGAAGTTTAAGTGCTGAAATTGACGCTTGGCAGTCGGATGACCTCCATTGATGACCTCGGAGCTCCAGATATGCTTCTGAAAAAGCAGAATAGACCCGTGAGGGGCCCGATTATTTTAAGATTACGAAGCGCACCAACGATAATGGACATATTTTCGGAGCCAATCAAAATCAGTTCGGACCACAAAACCAACTTTCTATTTTTAGAAAATTTTGCCAGTATCCGTTTCGAAAGAAACCCAGAAAAACCCAGAAAACGTTACTATTTCGAGAAAATTTCTAAAAATAGCAGTTTTCCTAAAATTTAGGGATGAAAAATTGAGATCTGGGTTTTGTAGGTTATGTTGCTCTTAGCAGACCCAGATCGTCAGAAATTGAAAATTTTACGTTCTAACCCCTCATGCATAATATGCACACCCGAATTTTGACCTTTTTGACTGATTTGACAAGACTTTTACTCATTTCTTCAAAATGTCTAAGTGTAACAAAAATTTTAATTTTGGGGTACAACAGGTCTGCAATAATTTTTTGGAAGCAAGTGTTTATTATCAGACTGTAACTTCTGATATATTTGAAATATTAATGGGTGGGGTTCTAGTTTGAGCATATCAATGTAATGTGGCAAATGTAGTACTCTGTCTAAGTTGGCCAATCTGTTAACAGCAGTGAATACTTGCATTTCTGTATTAGTGGAATATTATTGTAAGCTGGTTTCTAGATTCTGTGGTGTGAAAATCAGAAATAATAATCAGAACTATATATTGCACATATCTTGATATTCATTTCCCTTGGATGTTGTTGAATCCATGCATAATGTTTACCATTGTCTGATAAAATGAAATCAATCAAATTGAGAAAAATCACTATAGGGATTGTCCACCTGGGGTGGTACATCACACTTTATCGTTGCACGTCTGTCAAACCATTGTTTAACAACCCCTTGGTGTTTCGTGAAATTCTCGAGAGCTTGATCTCTCTGTTCTTCCAATAATAATAGCTGCAAAAGACGAACTTGGACTCTGTCTTCTGGGTCTAGGTACTCTTGCATGAATCTTAGTGTCGGAATCCTCAATTGGATAGGAAAGACGGGGTCTTGCCCATAGACTAAGTGATATGGAGAGGTTCCCAATGACTTCTTGACTCTTGTTCTGTCTGCCCATAGAGCAAACTTGAGTTGAGAATGCCAATCTCTTGGATTTTGATCCAACAACTTCTTGATTACATTAAGCAAATTCTTATTCATGGATTCTGCCAGCCCATTACCTTGGGGATAATAATTCGAGGAAAATTTCAAAGTGATCCCATAATCGAATGCCCAGTTGGAAAACTTTAGGGAAGTGAATGCGAAACCATTGTCACAAACCAAAGCCTTGGGACAACTGAATCTAGTGATGATATGCTCTTCTAGGAACTTGATTATTGCATCTGTCGTGCAATTCTTCAATGCTTGTGCTTCGGACCATCTGGTGCAATAATCAGTTGCAGTCAAAATGTATCTGTGTTGTGCTGAAGACGGTGGATTTTTCATACCAATGAAATCAAGTCCCCACATCGCGAATGGTTTCACTTTTGTGATTGGTTGTAGTGGCATAGGAGGATTCTTTTCACAAGTTGCAGTAACTTGGCCACTGTGGCAGGTTTTGACATGCTCATATGTATCTTTGAAAATAGAGGGCCAATAGTACCCTGCTCTTAAAATTTGGTAAGCCATGGCCTGACTTCCTCCATGACCTGTTCCAAACTTAGAATGGAAATGTTCCATGATTCTTTTAGCTTCATCATTTCCCACACATCTTAAGTAAATTCCTTCATGATTCCTTCTATAGAGTACTGACCCTTGAAGCATATAGTGTTGGCACTTGAGCCTGAAGGCTCGCTTCTGTGCTGGGTTCATCTGCGTGGGATACTTGTGATTTATCAAATATGCGGTGATGTCATAGTACCATTCCTCTGGGGAAGCATCAGTCAATACATATGTCTGTTGCACTAGGCCGGGCCCTTCAATGGCCATTGTCTGAGCTAAAGCTTGCCCACGAACTAGCTTCATTGGTTGTAACTCAATATCATATTCTTGGATAGTGGCGACCCACTTTCCTCTTCTCTCCTAGCTCTTTTTGCATTAAGAGTGTTTTGATAGCTGCATCAGGAATGATGGCGAAGACTTTACTCCTCAAGATGTAGTGTTTGAATTTTTTGATGGCCTTCACCAATGCATAGGCCTTCTTTTCAATACTCGGGTACCTCAATTCTACATCCTTAAGGGGTGAGCTCATAAAAGCTATGGGATGCTCATCTCTCTCTTTTGTTCTATGAGTTAGCATTGCAGCACAAGAATGCTTTGATGCAAAGGAATACAAGTAGAATGGCTTTGTATAGTCTGGGCTAACCAGGACATGAGCATCAGCGATGACCTGCTTGATTTCTTCAAATGCTTTCTTTGACAATGGTGTCCACTCCATCTTGGCATCCTTCTTTAACATCTCATTTAAAGGCTTCACTATCTCGGAAAACCCGGTGATAAATTTTCTGACAAAATTGATCTTCCCAAAGAAAGATCTCAATTCCTTTTGGCTAGTAGGCAGATGGATTCTTGAGATTGCCTCTATGCATTTAGGATCAATCAATATTCCTCTCTCAGTGATCAAGTGACCCAATAATTTTCCTTCGGTGACCCCGAAGATGCATTTCTTTGGATTTAAGGAAATCCCATACCTCTGACATCTTTGAAATACCTTCCTCAAATCTTCTATATGGTCTTCTCTCCTCTTCGAAAACACTGTCAGATCATCCATATAGATGATTATAAATTTTCCAATTAAATCTCTAAAGGTGATGTCCATGGCCCTCTGAAATGTGGCTTTTGCATTAATTAATCCAAAGGGCATTCTTTTGTAGGCAAAGGTTCCCCATTTTGCTGTGAACGTTGTTTTTAGTCTATCTTCATATTCCACAAGTACTTGGTTGTACCCAGAATATCCGTCCAAAAAGGACATCATCCGTGAACCGTTGACAATTTGCAAAACCTCATCGAGTGATGGCAAAGGATAATTATCCTTTTTAGAGGCTCTGCTTAAATTTTGGAAATCAACACATAGCCTAATTTCTGCGTTTTTCTTTCGAACTGGGACGAGATTGGCGACCCACGTTGAGTGGCGCACTGGGAATATGATTCCTGCTGTCAACAATTTCTTGAGCTCCTGATGAATAAGTGGTTCCAATAATAGGTTAACTGGTCTCTGACACTGTCTGAATGGCTTACTTCCTGGCCTGAGCGGAATTGTGTGTGTGATGATGGAAGTATCGTAGGTCTTTAAATCTTCATAGCTCCATGCTATGACGTCAGGAAACTCCCTCATGGTCTGAATTATTCCCACCTCTTCAGGTGTGCAAGCTTTTCCAATGCATACATTTTTAACCTCATCCTCGAATCCTAGATTCACTCTTTCATATTGGTCACCTTCGATCCTTTGACTCTTCATTTGATCAATTTGATCTTGGTGGAATATTCTTTCCAATTGTATCATCCCTCTTGGAATGATGTTTGTTTTTAGGTTCATGATGCCATCATCATCAAATTCAGCTTCTCTTTGTATCTCATCTTCGTCAATAACTTGTGTTGCAAAAACATTCGAGCTTGTCAAAAACTCAAGAATGTGGTCATCGTCTTCAAAAACTTGGAAATTCGTGATATTATTTGGAAGTGATGGTATTGATGATAGCTCCACTATGAATTGACTTATACCATCCATGGCTAGTGGCTCTAGTGAATTGGCTGCTTGTGCCAAGGAATTTGCTACTTGATTATTTGATCGGTTCTTAGATTGAATATTGAAAGCATCGAAGCTCTCAATAAGATCCCACACTCTATTGCGGTAACAAGCTAATCTTTTGTCATGATAGACATACTGCTTCCTCACCTGCCTCACGACTATCTCTGAATCCCCAAGAGCATGCAATACTCTTGCTCCTTTCCTCAGTGTTAGCAATAACCCATGAATCAATGATTCATATTCTGCTACATTATTCGTTCAAGGGAATTCTAGTCTATGAGTTGCAAGATATGCTTTTCCTTTCGGACTGATCAACTCGAAACTAGCTCCATCTCCTTTCTTCGATTGGGATCCATCATATCTTAGGATCCAAACTTGTTCTTGCTGCAGGGTTTGTGGAGACTATGGATTTGTGCTTCCCTCTTGATGATCTTGCTTAGATTCTATCTCATGTATTCTTACTAAGGTAAAGTCATCGATGTGATTGACCTCTGCATGGTTCAGAAGGCCCAATGTTTTTGGAATTCTTTTCTGGACTTCTTCTATGGCTTTATGGCACATCTTACATATGAACTCAGAATGAGCTGAGTTATGGATTCGACACCAATTTGGCAACAATAGGTCTTGAATATGGATATTCTCGCATAATTCTGTCTTCATTTGAACACTTTTCTAGACAAAGTTTCTGAAACTTTCAAACATTCCTTCATTATTGTCCTGGGAGCTTTCCCCTTTTTCATTTAGCGCATTGGTGGAATCAGTCATCTGGTTACTTTCCTGAATTGATCCATGCAACATGAGAACTTCGTTTACTTTAGGCCTGTAAGTGCCTAAGTCTGTCTCTAGAAACAATATTTCATTGTTCTCTCCGTATTCAGTAATCATCAGCTTGAGCTGTGGTGTGTCGTCAATCCTTATTTGGTTCGAGACTCCTTTCCACAGTAGCCACATGTGGGAAAAGTCTGGAGAAATATATTCATTTAGCCTCCTTGACCAATCTTTACTCAAAAGCATACCATATCCATCAGGAATATCCACAATTGAGATGTCTATACAACTTTGTATTCTCGGGTCTACCGCTAATTGCATGCGGATATTATTTAATTCTCCCATAACCGGGACTTCCGTCTTATCTAATTGAGTGACCTTGTTGGTTCTTGTAGGCACAAATCCTAACTTGTGGCAGATAGCTAGCGGCATCACGTTGCTTGAAGCACCGAAATCCACTAGGCAATTGTGCAACATTTTTCCAAATATTCTGACTGACAGTAAAAATGGGGTGGGTTGTCTTTTCCCTAGTAAAAGACTACCTGGTGTTTCTCCTGATTGTTGATATCTCGGTTCTTCTCTTTCTGTGTTCCTGGAACAAGTTCTTTCTTCAGTGGGGTCTGTGGTCACTCATTTGCTAGGACTTCCTCTTGAAATATGTCTGTGTCCATGAGAACTTCTTTTGGCGACATGTCTCTTTGATTGGAATTTCTAGACGATGTCTGGGTTATTCCCGCAATATTGGAAGGTTGTTGCGGAGCATCAAATATGTTGCCTGACACTTCTAACTCGACAATATTGGTATTTGCTGGAGCATTGGGTATTCCCTTGTTTGGCACATTTAGTGGGATGTTCCTCGGAACAATCGCTTCAGTCAAACTGTCCAGAGGCATTTCCCAAATCTCAGGGATTCTCATCAACTCGATCAGGGGTAAGCTGACCTTTATCCTTTTAAACTCTTTCAACACATATGAACTTAACCTCTTTAGTTCTTCTCTGGGACGATCTTTTGTTTGTGCTTGAGCCTGCTCCGCTTGAGGGCTCTATCTTGTTTGTTCGGCTTGTGGAATAGTAGCTTGTCTTGTTCCGTTTGGCTGGGCATTCTATTGACAATATTCTGGCGAATCTCAGAGAAGAGACGTCACATTGGTAGCATTTGGATTTGGTGGAGTCTGAAAATTGTTTGGAGGAATGGATGTAGTCAAGGGTTCGTTTTGGTGATTATTCCTCTGGTATATCCTGAATGGATTTCTAGATGCCTGTTGGAGTACCTCTTTGGTTCCTTCTACCAATATATTGTTATACAATGGAGGGAAACTATAACCATTAATTGTAGCTGGCTGGCTTGACGGGTCTTGAGTTTCCGATCCATCCTGATATCGCGGCGCCTCCATTGGGCCATTTGCAGATGCGGGTGGAAATCTTTGATTATGTTGATACTGTGGGTATTCTTGGGGTGGGAATTGGACACTCTCAATCATGAGGGCCTGATCATATCTTGGTGCAGGAACTAATTCATATGCGGTTACTGGAGGATCTTCTGCCTCAAAATTCCTCTTCTCGCTCCTGAAAATATCTGCGGCTACTTGGAACTTGCGACAATGCAACTCGGAATGCTGATCTGTGTTGTGCAGTCCGCACCATCCTGATAATGCTGCTTCGGCTAGGAACACCTTGTCTACAGGACGATTGTTAGCAGGCGGATTATCCAAGGGTGACGGTACAGTATCGTTGTTAGGCCCAGTGTTCCAGGTCTTCTTTTGGAAGCTTGAATTGTTATTTCGGAAACCTTGATTATTCCCTTGATAGTTTTGATTGTCCCTTTGATAATTCTGATTGTCTCTCTGGTATCCGGAATGCCTTTGACCTTGGTAATTCCCTTGATATCTCTTTTGAAAATTTTGCATTTGGCTAGTCTGGCCTTTTAGATATGTGACTTCAGTCGACAGCTTCTTAACTTGATCAATCAGTTCTTTCATTTCATCCTTTTCTAATTAAACAATTTGTAAATGAAAGATGTTAATGATATTAATCTGTTCAGCGTCGATCTAATACTTCAGCGATCTTCCACAGCGAATAAATTAAATGATAGCTATAAGCTATTTAATTTATAAGATCTCAAGAGGCATAATGATGAGGTATCACTTCGATTTATTAAAGCAAATAATGATTAAATGTAAAGTCACGTCTTTTGTGTTAAGAGCCGACTTTCTTCATTGGCGCGATAAACTAAAAGGAGATATATTTTATTCTTGGCCGACTTATATCAAGTTAAGGGTGGCGTCCCTTCATATTGTATATATAAGAGATAACTCTCTCATTGTAAACCATCAAGTAAGTTCGATTCATGTTATTCTTTAGAGAGTGCGAATTTCATATAGAGCAGAAGTGCGAATTTCAGTCAAGGACAAAAATAGTTTAGTGAAGTGCAATTTATCATTGCTTCTGTGTTAGGTGCTGAAGTTTGGCCTTGTGACTGGCCTCATTGTAAAGAGAATTATTGCCACTGTTTTTTTAAATATAAGTGAGATCTTTGTTGCTGGGTTTTTCTCCCTCAAGAGGAGGGTTTTCCTAGGGTATCTGCTGTGTTATTTTGTCTGATTTGATTTAAGTTTCTGTGCATATAATCTGTTCTTTAAAATTTACAAAAGATTGCAATTTTTTTAAAAAATTTAATTAAAATGGCCGAGTTTGAGGCACAAAACTCGACAAGTCTGCCGAGTTTGCCGAGTCCGGCGAGTTTGGTGAATCTCAGCGAGTACTCGGGAGTCGAGTCTTTGGGACTCGTTTAGGGTCACCCACCTTGGGACTCGCGAGTACTCGCCGAGTTTGGGCGAGTCTTGTAACTATGATTAAGACCATGTGTCATGTTTTAGAGTGTTTTGAGTAATGTTGGAGTGCATTTTTGAAATAATGTTAATGTTGCAAAAAAGATGCAAAAGTTGTCAAAACAACTTTGCATTTTTTGCATTTTTGGGTCTAATTGAGAAGCTGAATGGTTAGGGAGTTAGAAAAGCAGTTGGGATCAATTGGTCAGGCCTTGGAAGGTTTTATAAACACTTCTGTACGTTGGCCAAGGCTCTGGTTGTTGAAAATTTGAATTTTGAATATCAAGAACTCTTTTTTTTGCATTTTCTCATTGTAATTTGCTGCTATAGGAGGTTGTATGGGCTTGTACGGACTGCAAGTGGTCTCTAATTGATTGGAGGTGATGTGAAATTGAATCTAGTTTCTGACAAACTTGGTCTCATCGAATTTCATTTAGTTTTGAACATTTTAGAAGCAATTTACTCCAAACCGCTTTGAAAACCTAGGTTTTGGTGCTTTGAGTGAATAAAATGGAGTTTTGAGTCATTCCACTGGTGAAATTGCCTAAAAATTGGTGGAATGGAAGTAATTAGGATGTGTTTTGACTTTTGAGTTTGTGAAGTTTGCAGGAGCAAGGGTTAAGGATTTGAGCAAATGGGTTGATGCCCTAGTTGATTAAAGTCATGTTCGTAAGCAATTTAGATGCATAGGTGATAGGGTTTGTGGAAAAATGTTGGGGAAGTTGTTTTGGGTGATGGAAAATGTTTGTGTAGACCATATTTAACATGTATGGGTTGGTGGTATGAGAGTTTGAGGTCTGGGTTGTGAAAACCACAAAGTGACCTATCAAAACAAACCTAATTAGGCCTTTATGCAAGCATAGCAGCAATTTTTTGAGGGTTATGTTCCAAAGAAACCCCTTCTGCTTTTGAGATATGTTATTAAAGAGTTTAATGGGTATTCCAAACAGGTTTTAGGTTGTGGGTTGGAGGCCTTATTTGAAAGTTATGACAAAAATACTATGTTTACTGTGCTACAAGGCATATTGTCAACTTGTGAAGAAACCCATCTTGTTTGTTGTGCTAAGACTTTGGGAAAACATTGATTGAGTGTTGTAGATCTTTGATACCTTGCTTTGCATCAAATTGGTATCAGAGCATAGGTCTGATCTAAAGAAGGGAGAGAAAGTGTGAAACAAGAAGGAAAGTGTGAAGCAAAAAGTGGACAAAATGCCTCCAAAAAGGAAAACCATTGCTAGAGAAGTGAATGAGTTGAAGGACAAGCATGCTAGAGAGATGAGAGAGTTGAAGCAAAGGCTTGCTACTTTGGAAACAAGTTAGAAAAGAAGTATGGTTCTAAGTGATGAGAGTGACTCTGAAGAAGAAGAAGAGAAGGATGAAGAAGAAGAGGAAGAGGAATTGGATCTTGATGATCTGAGGATGGCTAAGTTGTTGAGAGCAGTCAAGGAAAATAAACCTAAGGTGAAGATTGATGTTCCTAAGTATGGAGGTAATTTGAATGATGAATTTTTGGATTGGATTGCAGCACTTGACAATTATTTTGAGTGTGAGGATGTGCCTGAAGAACGAAGTGTGAAGATTGCAAAAACAAAGTTGAAGGGTCATGCACTATTATGGTGGGATTATGAGCAAATTGAAAGGAGAAAGAAGGGTAAGTCAAAGATTGTTTCTTGGGACAGAATGGTGGCAAAGTTGAAAGGTAAGTTCTCATCTAATTATGCAATTCAAATGTTTAAGAAACTTCAAGGTTTGAAACAAAAAGAAATGGATGTCAAAGCCTATATTGAAGAATTTTATAAGTTGAGTATAAAGGTAGGTCACATGGAGGATGAAGTGGAGAAGGTTGCTAGATATCTAAGTGGATTGAGATTCAACATTCAAGATGAGTTAACCTTGGAAAATCCAAGAACGGTTGAGGAGTGCTGTCAAATGGGAACAAGGGCAGAAGAAAAACTTAAAAAAAAGCAAGATAAGTCAACTAGGGGCAGAGGCAGCAATTCAAGAGGAAGAGAGACATTTTCTACACCAAGGCAGCCATATGAGAGTTAAGAGGATACAAGCAAGGACAAAGAACAAGTTGCTGATGCAAGAGGTGGATTTAGAGGTGGTAGATTAGGTTTTAGAGGTAGATTTGGAGGTCAAGGAAGAGACTCACAAGGATTCATAGGAAGGTGCTATCAATGCAACAAATTTGGACACCAAGCATGGCAGTGCAATGAAGGTCAAGCCTCTAGTTCGCATGGAGGTGAAAGAAAGAATCAATTAGTGCAAGAAGAAGATATTGAGAGTGTAAACTCTCCATCACAACATGCTGCTTCTGAAGTTGGAGAATCACTAATGGTAAGGAGAACACTCATCAAGGCATCAAAGGAGGAGTCATCACAAAGGACATTCTTCAAAACCACTTGTAAGTGCATGGGTAAGGTATGTAAGGTTGTAATTGATTCAGGAAGCACAGATAACATGGTTTCTAATGAGATGGTGAGAAACTTAGATTGCTTAAAATACCACATGATACTCGTTATAAAGTTTCTTGGCTGAATGAGGGTCAATTTGTTTTGGTTAATGAGCAAGCTTGGGTGGAGTTCAATATAGGAGGGTATAAAGATAAAATTCTATGTGATGTGTTACCTATGGATGTGTGCCATTTGCTGTTAGGGAGGCCTTGGCAATTTGATAGGCATGCTTTGTATGATGGTAGAAGAAATACCTATGAGATTGAAAAGGATGGAATCTCTTTTACTTTGACACCCTTGAAGGAAGATGATAAAGGACAAACTAAGCAAGCTAATATAATGATGGTTGGTAGGAAAGAGTTCATAAAAGAAGAACAAGATGTTGGCCCTCACAGTTGTTGCCCTTGATGTCAAAGACACACAAAGGTACCACTTATTGAAAAGGAAGAAGGTAAATGTTTGCTTGCACATCTTGAGAAAGTTTTCCTTGAATATGTATTTAAAGCAAAGGTAAAAATGAACATGTCTTGAGCACCCCATGGCATTATATTTTGAAAAGTCTTTGAAATAAAATGGGACTTTATTCCCATCGGCATCTAAAGGGATTAAGATGTAAATGTAATAAAAGATTGAAAAGGATCTTTGAAGCCTATGCATTTTGTAAAGTTTATGTTTTGGAAAGCTTTGTAAAAGCCCTCGAGCTCGAGCTAGGGCACAGGCTGAAACAGTTAGGGCATCAAAAATTTTGGCCAAGGAAGGTCTTGTGGTAGCATGGCAGGTATGGAAGGAAGCATGACAATTTGTACTCGAGCATGGCAATGACAATTGGTTATTCTTTGACAGGCGTATAATCCTACATATTCAGTTTTTGTTTTCTAAAAAGAAAAAGAAGGCATTCTTCAGTTTCTCTATTCGGGTCAGTTTATGTTAACCCATGTGAGTTTGCATAAGAGTTTGTAAAGTCAAGTCTAGTTTTCAGTTATATTCGAATTTCATGAACAAGGAGGCATTTCAAGGATTGTTATGACAGATCAGCAAGGCATTTTATTGTTAATGAATTTGTTAAAAGAAACTGTTACTGGTTAAGCAACAGTTAGAGATGGAAGTTATGTTTCAATTTAAAAATGAAGAACACTATATGTACTTCCTTGAACTCTTTCTTCTGAATGTCGAACAAAAAAGACACATCTTTTTGAAAGTTGTAAAAGGCACTTCATTGAGTTATATTCTTGTATTTGAAAGCACATTCAATGCTCTGTGAAATTGATCAATTGTAAAGTATCACATATTGCTGTGTATACAAACATATACACATCAGTATGTTGTACTTGCACTTTTGCCTCTGAATCTTAA
>VDFB02270006.1:0-65763 GCA_007258455.2 Sequoia sempervirens
GTCAAAGGGATAATCCTCAAACTGATTTCTCTAACTACCAGGCCTCCTGCGTGACTACTACCTGTTATATCTGCCTTGATGAGAACGCATATGATATTAACCCCAACAGGCTAGCGGGATTATCTGCTCTAATACCACTGAGATGAGCCCAACTGGCTCCAGCTTAACCCCTGTAATTTTTTGCTTATCTTTTTGTGTTTTTAAGTTTTTTAGAGAAATTTCTAGACAAAAGTAGAAGGGGCGTACAGCATAAAAAATGCAAATAATACACAAATACAAGAATTTCCTGCGCAATTGCAATACTAATTAAGATCTGGCAATACATATGAAGAGTTTACATACAAGCAATGTACCCGGGAAGCTCCAGAATAATTAAATGAAGAAATACATGCACTTGCCAGGCAAGAATGGCTGAAAGCTGAAGAATAACATGCCTGGGCTCCAGATCTATCTTCTCCCACACAGAAACTGGAGATAAAGTGCTGAGAGATGCGGACGCCAAAGATGCAAGCAAGAAGCAACCAAAATGAAAAGCGTTTTAGCCTGTAGAGTCAACAAACCTCCCCAAGGAAGTACGCCAGCCAAGAATAAGGAACAACTAGTATAAGAAGAAGTGTATGGCTTTATTGAACACTGGTAAACTACATGAAGATGGCGCCTTTGATGTAGAAACCCTCTCCCTTGTTGTAAACAGGTAAAAACTAAATAAAAAACTCAGATCCAAGCACATAAGAACTTCTGGATGAAGCTCCACAATGGTAATCATTCAACTCATATCTCACAGCCTCACAATTACAGATTCAATGAAGAATTGACACTCTCCAATGAAGGTTTTCCTGAAACCCTTGTCCTCAGACAAAAATCCCCAGAGAAGAATAAATTATGCAAAGTCAAATGATCCAAAAGCTGAGTTTGATTTGCAAATTCTTCCTTTTGTGCAAAAAGGCACGCACTTCTTGAAAACCCACGCACTTTTGGCCATTTAAATACATTAAAATGTATTTAATTACCTTTTCAATAGTTAAAAATCAATTCTTGAAGTGAGCGCACCTTTTAAAGTCACTTAACTAATTTAATTTATCACTTTATACTCCTTAAGTCACTTTTTTAATTTATTTAAGTGGCTTTTAATTTTTTATAAAGTCAATTTTACTTTATAATATTCCATTAAGTTAAATAATTAACTTAACCATGTAAATAAACATAACTCCTTCCAAACTCAGTATTTTTCCATTCCGTTAGAAGCTGGTGAACACTAAGCTACAGATGCCTGCACTAAATCCACTACTAGAATGAAGGAATGGTAATGTCAATACCCACCAAAAATGGCCACTGACCCTCTAACAAGATCCTGTCAGCCTACGAGGGTCCAAGAGATAGGCTAACTCAACTGCTCCTAATAACTGACTAAAATGGGGACATTACAGCCTAGAGGCATTTTAAATATAAATACCTTTTCAAGGTACAAAGGTTAATGCTAAAATACATCAGTATTTAATTGAATTACGTTTATTCCAGATGAATATTTTATTAAATTCAAAAGAGGAAGTTATATTGTCTTGCCGCCAAGTTGGTGAGGTAAAGATTTCAATATTAAACATTTAATATTAACTCTTCTGTTTGAAGATAGGAGGCAGGCCATCATGAGTTGGCGGTATATATATTGCCACTATATTATATGTAAAAAAAATATCATATTGCCATAATCGGCACTGTAGGCTAAAATCGTGCCTTAAGGTTCCTCATTTTCAGCCACAAGAGTAGCGCATCATCTAAAGAAGAATTACTATCTAATCTGCCACCTTGAAATGGATATATTGAATTGCCTTGATACGTATGAAGCTCGACTTTCTTGAGGAGGGAGTTTGAGGAAATTAAGGGGGTAGTTATCTCAACCAACTAATACTCAATCGACCTCCTTTAGTTGGGGATGATTCTCAAAAACATTATTCATGGCAGAGGAGGGAAGAGAGGATGCATTGGTTTTGTTTGGTGAGGAGAAAAAAACTTCAACAGTGTAGTTAGGCGAGCTATTTGGGAGCTCGAATTGCTTATATAAGAGCAGGATCACAGACGTCTACAGCAGGAGTTGGCTGAGTTTAGCAGATACTAGGAGTTCTTGTCTCCAGTTGTGCATTTCTAGATTTATCAAGCTTTAGAATTATATACTAGCACGTACTATTTGAAATGAGTTAAATTGGAAAACATGTGCTTTTGGTTAGAAGATTAACTCGTAGAAATATTCAGCTTGAATACAATCTCTTTGAATCGAAATGATGATTCTTCGACCAAGAAAATTCATAGACAAAATCAATATGTGTTGTTTATGTAAAACAGACTTGAATGTTCTTGTGAATACTGTTGGATACAATTTGTTTGATTTTACAGGCTTTCTCTAAGTCTTTTAGATGTAATTTGCAGCTACAGAATCTAGGCGCCAGAGCACCAAACTGATTATTTGATAAGAGTTGGTTAGACCGATTTTGTAGATGGTAATTGTTGCTGATATATTAATTTTGAATGAAAAATCAACAAAAAAAACTAGTAGGTTAGCAGAAGTTAATCTAGTGCAATGATAACAAGAAGAATGACGAGAGTTCAAAATACTTGAAGAACATGCAAATGTTTTGACAATAAATGAATATGATTTTCAGTTACAGAAAAGAATGGGTTCTTTTTTTTATAGAAGTGAATTTATGTTTTGAATGGGTTCGCTGATTTGACTCAACTAACTTGCGTATAATTGTGACAATGTTCTTATTGGATGATTCGGCCTGTCCATTACCCTGAGGGTAATAATCTGACGAATGCGACAACATGATGCCGTGATCAAAACAAAAACTTAAAATTTCCTCTGACGAGAAACATGTGGCATTATCAATCACCATTTTCCGAGGCACTCTGAAGCGAGAAATGATATTCTCCTGGAGAAAGCTGCAAACCACTTCGGACGTAGCTCGTTTAGTAGGAATCGCCTCAACCCATTTTGTAAAATAATCTGTCGCTATAAGGACAAAAACATGCCCCTTACTGGAACTTGGATTGATAGGTCCTACAAAATCAATACCCCACTGCTAAAATGGAGCGTCGATGACAACTGGCCTGAGTGGAAAAGATGCCAATTTCACTTTACCAGCAAACTGCTAACATAACTGACATTTGTACACCCAATCATATGCGTCACGGAACATAGTTGGCCAATAAAACTATGCTCGTAGAATCTTGAATGCAGTGACCCTTGATGAAAAGTGTCCTCCGCATGCCTGATTATGAAAAGCTTCTAACAATCTTCGCTACTGATCCTTTCCGACACATAATACGAAGGTTCCGTCAAGGCCACGCTTGTACAGAACGTTGTTAACAAGCACGAAATTCTGTGCTTTCAATTTCAATGTTCTTTTCTGCTGTTTGTCCATGTGACGTGGACATTCTCCATACGTTGAATAATACCATAGAGGTGTGTACCATTCTTCCGCAGAATTAATAAGTAGGACCAAAGGAAGGTCCTCTTCAACTTCTTGTTCTAAACCAATTCCACCATTGCTCTTGAATTTGCGATCTCCATCTTCTGCCAATAATCTGCAAAGACCTTGCCCGCGAACAAGCTTGGTTGGCTTAATCTCCAAATCATATTCCTGAACTCTCGCGATCCAATTCCCTCTTTTTGTGCCCATCTCCTGCTGGGTAAGCACACTTTTGACTGCTGGATCGGTGACATACACCGTTGTATGTGAATTCAAAAGATAAAATCTGAAATTCTTAACAGCTCTGACAACAGCATAAGCATTCTTCTCGATCTGGGAATAACGCATCTCAGCATCTTTAAAATTAGCACTCATAAAAGCAATAGGAGATTCTCCCTCTTCACTGAGCTTCTGTGTCAGAATGGCAGACAATGAATGTTCTGACGCATAACAATAAAGGATAAAATCCTTCTGAAAGTTAGGCCGAACTAACACTGGTGCATTTGCAATAGCTTCTTTGATTTTAATAAAGGCCTGTTTGCCTTCGTTCGTCCACACAAAAGTAAACATCTTCTTCATCATTGCTGAAATCTCCTTCGTCAACTCTGAGAAATCAGGTACAAACCTTCGGATAAAGTTAACTTTACCGAAAAAGGAGTGCACCTGCGTTCTGCTTGTAGGGAGAGATAGGTTTTTGATTGAATCTACCCGATTTGGATCTATTCTGGTACCTTCTTTGGAAACGATATGGCCAAGTAACTTGCCCTCTGTCACCACAAAGATTGTCTTCTTCGGATTCAAAGATATTTTGTGATACCTACATCTCTCGAACACTTTCACAAGGTGTGAAAAGTGATCATTTCGTTTATCTGAGAAAACGGTTAAGTCATCAAGATAGACGACTATGATCTTATTCCTAAGATCCCCAAACACTAAATCCATGGCTCTTTGAAAAGTAGCACCGGCATTGATAAGACCGAAAGGCATCCTCTCATAAGCAAACGTTCCCCATGGCGTGGTGAAAGATGTCTTGATCTGATCCTCCTCAGCCATTGCAATCTGATTGTAGCCAGAAAAACCATCAAGAAGTGATAGCATTTCCGATCCAGTAACTGTCTGCAATGTATACTCCATGATAGGTAAGGGATAATTGTCCTTTAAGGACGATTGATTCAAGTTCCTGAAATCGACGCAAATTCTGATTTCTCCATTCTTTTTGCGCACAGGAACAATATTTGACACCCAGGTGGAGTGATGCATAGGAAAAATTATTCTCGAGTCCACCATCTTCTGAATCTCCACGTAAATGGTATCTTGAATTCGCGGATTATAATGTCTTTGTTTCTGCCTAAAAGGCTTGACATCAGACTTCAGCGGAATTGTGTGAGACAATTCAACGGGTGTGAAGACCCTTAAATCTTCATATGACCAGGCAAAAACATCCTTGTACTGCTTGAACAAGGCGATAAACCTCTTAGTTTCTTCAGGAGTACAACATTTGCCCAAATTCACAAACCGAGGCTTGTCTTCAGTACCTATGTTGACTTGATTATATTCTGATGAAGTATTCACCCCTGACCTTTTCTGATCTTGGATGTAACGATCATGCCTGTCAAAAATATCTTCTAAGGATAAAAAACCTTTAGGAATCTGATTTCCTTTCAACTGTATGATTCCAGATTCTATAACCTCATATTCTTCAGCAATTGACTCTCTGTGAGGAGTTGAACTCCCTTCAAAGAACAATTCTTTATAGTTGTCTCCCATGACGAGAAATTCTTTAATATCTTCATCATCACTGAAGACTTGCCAGTTGTCTGAATTATCAGGAACAGCTGGTCTGTAGATTAACTCAATAGCAAATGAATTCTGACAAAAGTCAGAGTTAGGCATAAAAAGAGGGGCTGAAATTGCAAGAGCATCAGCTTTGCTATTGTTCATTCTTGAAATATATTTGATGTTAAATGCATCAAACCAGTTGATTGCATTCCATACCCTCTGCCTGTAGTTTTGGAGACGATTCTTTCTAACATGAAACTGCTCTCTAACCTGCTTTACGATCAGCTCTGCATCTCCTTCAACTTGAAGCAGCTTGATCCCCATATCCTTTGCATTTTTGAGACCTAACAAAAGCGCCTCGTATTCAGCAGTATTATTAGTGCAATCAAATTGCAACCTATATGCAAAAGGATATAAACGACCTTCGGGAGAGATAATCACTACTCCCACTCCGGAACCTGAAGTCGAACAACTGCCATCAAACTGCATTGTCCACATCTTCGATTCTTCATTTGATAATTCTGTGGAAAGAGCAAAATTCTGACAATCTTCCATCACTTCGGACACCATAGCATACGTGCCTGGACCCGTGTCCTGATACAACACTTGAGCATGTGGGTCCTGGGACTTCACCACTGTAAACTTTGATTTGGTTTTCGGCTCCAGCTTAAAAGTGCCTTTCTTCAATGGGATTGTCGCGAACGACCAATCCATCTGTATTTCTCCTCCAAGATCCTTGCAAAAACTTTTACTAAGTAACATCCCGTAGCTAGTAGGAATATCAGCTACTAGGATGGTCATCATAATCTTTTTCTCTGGACACGATGCTAGCCTTACTTGCGCATCTTTCAGTTGACTGACTAACGGCACCGGCTTGGACTCAAGTGAATAACACTTTTCCTGAGTCGGGGTGCACAAAAGTCCCAACGCGTTCATAATCTGTAAGGGCATAACGTTGTCCGAAGCTCCGCTGTCAATTATGCAATTGCTCAGCTTAAAACCTCCTATATATAAAGATATATAGAATTGCCTGGGCTTCTCTTCTACAGGAACTGAGGATTGTAGTAATGTCGGCTGAACGACATTCTTCTTTTTAAGAACATTCAAGATTCTATCCAGCTACTCTGGATGATCTTGTAAATACTCCAGCTGAGATATCTGTACCTTTGTCTTCATCATGGAAGACACAATGTCAAAGCTTGCTGAAGATGTATCTAAAGTTGCTGGCAAGATATTCTCTTGTGAAGGTTTAAGATTGGAAGTAGAAGCTACTTCCTTTGCTTTTGTATTCAAATTCCGCTTTTCCTCTTCCTCCTTCTGTGCCTTGAAATGCTGAGCACGTGTGAACACAGGTGAGGTGATATTTTCATGATTCACTGCGAGAGAAAAACGACGGGATTCTTCTTCTTCATTAATGGTTCTCGATCAAAGTATCCCGTTGCGGAGTCGCCATCAAATTCGTCTGTCTGTGAAGAGACGACGTTTGAACTAGAAGGTATGAAGTCTGAACTAGGAGCAGAATCGGCAAATCCCATGAGCTGATTCATTCTTTGATTTTCCGGACAAGTAGCCCCAGTGTGTTCTGCTGAATCATGGAATGTGCAAAAGACCGTAGCCTTCTCAGCTTCATTATTTTGTCTTGGTTATCCTTGCGGAAACTTAGACTTGAAATTATTATACGGCTGAAAATTATTCCTTCTCGGCTGGTACGCTTGTTGTGGTTGAAAAGGTGGTGGGGCAAGGCTGGTTGCCCTTGAGGTGGTGACTGTCTCTTCAGTATTGTCACCTCATTTGCTACCTTCTGTAGCAACGGATCAGTCGACGCTTGCACGAGCGGCCTAATCGAATCATCTTTCATCTTGCCGGTTGTAATCATGTTATCTTCAAGCTTGATTGCTTCCTCCTGAAGGTGTTGTAGATCATCTTCGCTTATCTTCAGGAAAAAGGCAATTTCTGATGGCAGCGAGTTGATGAAAGAACTCATCAAAATCTCATCAGACGGATTCAAGTATGAGAAAGACGTGTAACAAGGCGATTAAACCTTGCCACGAATTCCCTCATCGGTTCATGCTTTTCCATCTTTGAATTTGAGAGTTGTGCAAATAGTCTATGATTGTCCTCGGCAGGCTTGAATCTTGCCAAGAACTTCTCGCTCATGATGGCCCAACTGGTGATAATTCCTGGTTCAAGGTTATTGAACCAGTCTGCTGCGCTGTTCTCAAGAGTCTCCACGAAAAGACGAACGGCGATGTCTTCATGCGCAACATGCATAACGGAACAAGCCGCCGTGAATGCTGATAAATGTTCATCTGGATGTTTGGAACCATCGCCATGAAATCTCGAGAAAAACTTGCGTGATCCTTTGGGCAATTCATGATGTCCTGCTAGAGCCAACGGTCCAATATTGTCGCCCCAAGGCAAGGGGGTTGGACGTCTTGCGTTTCTTTCATTACGACCGTTGCGATCATCACCATGGTTGTTATTATTACGATCACCCATCTCTACAGTTGGAGTGGGAGTCTCTTCTTCAAAAAATTCTGACTCAGTAAACTGATCAGGAGCTTCTTCAAAAACAGGATCTGACTGGATAGGAGGATTTCCTCTCCTTCTTCTAATATAAACTCGGTACGCCAGGATGCTCAATTCCACGAAGGAGGTGGCAAAACTGGTCTACCTGCTGCAAGATCTGCTTTTTCTTCTTCTTTATCCAGAGTTGTAGCCGCGTTTCTCCACTGAGTGGTAGATGTATGATTTTCAAAAATAAAAGTGCGCAAGCTACTGATAATATCTGACTGTTCTGCTTCGATGAAGACTAAATTCGGCTGTATAACAGGTGGACTTAGTCCTGGTTGTTGTACTAGAGCAGTAGGACGCCAGATAGTCATAACCGTGACATGAAGTTTTCGAGGCCTCGTGCCCCACGATGGGCGCCAGAAAACTGTTGGTGTAACAACTAGCACCTCTGGAGTAAGAGTTGGTACGGACAGCTATGCACACTACGCAATGAATGCTCTTCAAATTAGGAGGCGAAGCTCCCTCGTTGTGCTTGACAAAAGTACTTGCAAAGGAAATAAACTAAACTATATCCTATCTTTTTGTTTCAGCTGTAGAGGTACAAGGCTTTCTCGAAAACTATATACGTTGCAGCTGAGTATTTTCTGGTTTCGCAGTATTACTAACTACAACTAAACTTAATTACTTAAATTCTATCCAGTCTCCTCGAAAACAAAGCATGAAAAACGGAGCAAGGTTTGACTATCAGACGATAAACAAGTATAGATTCTCAACTTGAAGGCAAGGTGGCACATCTATCAGCTCAATCTAAACAAGTTTATTGGTAACATCACACGATAAACTGAATACGGATTCTCTACTTGAAGGCAAGGTGGCACGACTATCAACTCAATCCGAATAAGTTTATTATTCACAACAACACACGATAAACAAGTGCAGATTCTCTACTTGAAGGCAAGGTAGGCACAACTATCATCTCAATCTGAACAAGTTTATTAAACACAAAACAGATTTGATCTAACTATGGAAAGAATTCGCCATTACAATTGCATGAAACCCTATGTGGCATAACAATTCATTATAATAGCAAAGACGCATGAACAAATACCAAAAGAGCAATATTGAGGGCAAGGTAGGCGCAGCATATATTTCTCTCTCGTGCAAAAGTTATTTACAAATGAGCAAAACTCTTATTTATATACATCAAGGTGTAGGGAACCCTAAAATCACCTTGAGTCAACTACAGTCTTGCAATGCATGCAAGATTTATTACTAAACCCTAATAAAGAAACTATACAGTTAACTGGAAAACTACCATCAGTTAACCGATACATTTAACCTAAATGGACAATGTGCAAGCATGCACGTCCTTATTTAAAGCAAAGTTAACTGGACACTACCTTCAGTTAACTGGAAACCCTAACCCTAACTCCTGTGACGATAATTCCAAGGACGAGATAAGCATGTGTGAAATCAGCGAGTGAACTCAAGACTAAAAGTCGAGTTAACTGCTGCTCATGACTCAACCCTCGAAATTAACTGCAGGTTCCAACTGGCAGATCACTCCATGTCATCTCGGTCTAACACTTCAACCAAGAACTCATCAATCTCTCTGTCATCTGGCACTTTGATACTGTCTAAAGCAATAGTCTGTCTCTTCAGTTCTCTGTCGCCTTCCTTGACTGTATGCATGCATTCTTTAACATCTTCAGTCACCTTTCTGAAACTAGCTGAAATAACTAAGACATTCTCCAGCTTAGCCGCCATAGGTTCACCCTCAAGACTATCACGAATCAGATTTTCGAACTTAGCTTGTACTTTGTCCAATTCAATATACGTGCCATCTTCAAGAAGATAATGACACGGAATCTGAACAACAAAACCACTAACAAGTGCAAGCGCTCCAACTACATCATCTTTCAGTGAAAACAAACTTGGTAGAGATCTTTTCACATATTTCCATTTTGAGAAGGTGTTGCTCTCTCCAAGTAAAAACTTTCTCTTGATCTTCATCAATCTCCAAGGCATCGTATGCAACAAACAACTGAGACACAAGAACACGATCCTTGGCTAAACCCTCTACAACTGAAACCTCGAGCAACTGAATACCTTGACGAAGCCTATGTGCATCACTCCTTAACTGATACAAATCTGCAAGGATACATTGACCTGTAGCAACTAAGTCTTCAATCCAGTTATCCAAAAGTCTACCATGACTGACTAACTGATCCAGCTTTCGTTGTTCTGCAGGTGTATTCTGAGGAAGAACAGGCGCTCTACTTGAATTTTCGTGAACAAGATCAAAGATATACTGACGAAATTGACTATTTTCGGCCTTAAGCAATGCCTTATCCTCTCCATCCTTCGTGATGCGTTCTTCAAGATTATTGGTGACAATCTTGAGAAGGCTCACGTCTGTCTCTCGAGTGGTTCTGCCAAGATTTTCCTTAGTAAATGTAAAGTCACCAACTTCGACTTCATCTAGGCTCTTACCCTCTGGAGGAACAGCTACCTCTATAACAATCTCTGATTCTGGAGTCTTTTCAATATGCACCTGTTTCTTAATCTTTTTGTTCGACCTTCTCTGATAAGGCTCACCGAACTCAGATAAATCAAGGTTATATGAAGGTTCACGCCTCTGTCTCCCCAAAGACCTCTCGAGCCAACAAGACTGAACAATATTTTCAATTCGAGGAGGAGAGACTGTCCCTAATGTATCAACCTGTGGTGCTTCAGTTGTCTCCGATCCTACTTGAATTGGTGTCTCAGGCTCAGAATCTATGTCAATAGGTTGTACATGAGGTGAACTAGGAGGTTCAACGTGAGGTTCAGCCTGAATGACTGTCTCTACTGGAGTCTCAGGTACATTTTCAACTCGCTTCTGCTTCCTCTTACCAGTAGCTCTCTTTCCCATGTTTCCACTGAGTCTAACCCCTTCAGGAGGTATCACAATAGCCTTGACCTGAGGTCTTGACCTAGAGGTAGAAGGCAATGAAGAGAAATCCTTTGGCGGCTCTGTCACAGGAACTGACTTTCGCTTCCGTTTACTCTCCAAGAATAGCTTGCTAGTCTTGATAACCGATCTGGAAACCTCCTCAATAGAAGTATTCTCCTTAGCATACCAATCTGGTGAGCGAAGTGGCTGCCGAGCAATTTGATCTCTGACATATGAATTGAGAAGAACTTCTCCATCATCATCTGATAGACCATCAACATCTTCTGATAGGTAATCAGAGAGCGGACTGATAGTGAGTCTACAATGGTGACGATGACGAACCTCGAACTCATCTTCACAATTAGCCCAAAAATCTTCAAGTGCTGGCTTATGTGCAATCCCTCGCTCTAACCTGTCTGCATAATGACCCAGAGGATCATAGGAACGCCTCTCAGTATGAGTTTTAAGTTTGAACCTTTCTATCTCGGTTGACATAAGCCTGGCATTTGTTGCCGCATTGCATGTGAAAATTCCCAATGTAAATGGGAAATTAGCCGCAGTCTTATGACGACTGCGAAGAAAGAAATGAACATGTTGCATCTACCTGAGAAACTCCATGAAGATTATCTTGTCTGAAGGATACCTCGGCAACATCAAAGGCTCTCCAACATATCCATAAACCCGGATGTATGTGAATGTAGGGAATTGGATAAACCAATCCCCCCAAGTCTCCATCGCTGATTATACCTCGGCAAAAATACGAATGTGCATCTCGTCATCAAGATCTCTAACTGTCTTCATAGAAAAGTGATCATTCACTGCTCGGAAGTCTTGCTCAGATTTAGAAAACTCCAACTGAGGATAATACTCATGAACACGTTGAACACCAAGAGTGCCATTAGTTTTTAGATGCTTGTAGCTGCCTTGGAATGCAACTAAGTATACCAAGTAAGATATCATATGAAACTCATGATACTTGAGAAAATTAATAATCTGCTGATGTAAGCAATCACTAATCAACATAGCCCAGTCAAAATGCTCTGTGCCATCAAGAATTCTGGAAATAAGGTAAAACATCCATGAACGGAAAGTGCTAGCATCCTGTTGACCTGTAACTCGATTGAGCAAAGTTATCAAAACAGCAACCTCGTCCTTGAATTCACCACGAACAACCTTTTTAGGCATGTTAGTCTTCTGAACTTTCAGCCATTTCTAAGCCACTTTTCTCTGCGAACGTTGTTGATCTCCATCCCATATCTTCTCACAGGCCTCAATAACCACAGTAAAGTTATCTAAACGAGGAGGAATAGCAAAACATTTCTCTATGTCCTTCGGTTTGAGACTGCAAACAACCCTCCCATCAGTTGATCTGATTTGTCGTGAAGATGAGTCATAATGCTTGATACAAGCAAGAACGAACTCGAGATCAAAAGTAGTAACAGGAATGGATGCCGCTGCCAGCAATCCGGAACGCTCAAGATTTCTCAATGAATTGCTGCTAACACCTTCCAGATTGCTCAGATTAACCACTGGATAAACATGATTTAGGTCTGTATCTGAAGTTTTGACAAAATTATGCATAAGAGCCGATTTGGCCTTATAATCGATGAGATTGAACTGCATTTTGAAAATGAAGACTTTTGATTGTAAAGTCGAATGTACTTGAATAACTTTCTGAAAAATTGAAAGTCTCTGGACAAGGCTAAAAATAGCCTATGACGAAAGAAATTTTCGAAATTTTTCTGAAACGTGGGTTTTGTGCAGAATCAAATTCTAAGACAACCCAGATAGCTTGATTCTCGAAAAGATGTGTTTTAGACCCACATGCAAAGAAATTCTCGGAAAAAAGCACAGAGCTTCAGAATAAAGACTACGGGGCAATTTTCTCGAAAAAATCTAAGACATGGGTTTTGCTGCAAATACTGAAGTATGCGAACCCAGATGATCAAACTCTGAATATACGCTGAATTTCTTTGACATGTGAAGAAAGTACCTAAGATGAGAAATAGAAGAAATAAGACAGAAGATAGAAAGTTTTGTTGTTTTCCTTCTGAAAAAATTCGCCAATCTCTTTTAGGAACTTGATGAAACCTGCATGCAAAGTGAAAACAAAGTCTTGAATCTTCTTCCTCTGATCAATCTGAATCCGTTGCTATGAAGAACGCCGAATTCTGACACCCGTAGCACCTTTAACTTGCTGCTCGCTCAAGAAGAATGTATATTTCGAAGCTTGAGATGAAGAAATAATGGACGCCAATGCTTGAATAAATAGATTTTCATCTTTGAAATTCGCACAAAAGAATGAAACCTTGAAAAATGCGCTTGGCTTATGATTGGACCCCAATTTTAGTTAACTAAAACTAAAATGAGCTAAATAAAGCATCATGCTTTAGGGCACCTCACCAAAACTTCAGTTGCAAATTTATTTAAAGCACCATGCGATTTTGACTTCAGTTGACAATCCTTGTTGAATTCGCCATACTTCAAAATTCACTAAATTTACAATTAAGAATTAAAGCGTCCCTTTCAGAACTGAAGTTGACAATAAGAATTCGCCACACTTCATGCTCATGCTTTAAATCTTTAAAAATTCTAAATATGGCGTCCCTTTTCAGTTAACAATCAAAGGTAAATTCGCCAACTTCACTATTCTTGCTTTAATTTAAATACGGCGTCCCTTTTAAGACTGAAGTTAAAACTCCAGTTGACAAAAATGAAGCGCCAACTTCACAAAGTCTTCACAATTTCAACTAATTGCGCCATGCATGCAAACTCAAGTTGATTCTCAAGTATAAACTTCAGTTAACTCAACATGCAAACAAGTTAACTGAACATGCAAACTAGTTAACTCGACATGCGAACTGAAAGATCACTCAACAGGCCAATATATGAACTGGAGATGACAACCCAGAAATCTTTCAGTCTAACTGAAGTCAGAACTCAAGTTAGGGCGCACCAGTCAACTTCCTTCGAAAATTCAACTTTGACCTCTTTAGGCGAATTCCAGACTTAGCCAATTTTCATGAAAATTTAGACTTAAACCTCTTTCGAGACCTCTGTTCATCCTCTGACACTAGCTGACTGACTCCACCGATTGACTGGCTGACAGATGCATCGCAGAGCTGGATAAAAACTGATCAAAAGATACTTTGAGACTGAACATCATAAAACTAAGATCTGAAGGCTCAAAAATCCAAGCGCCTTTTTCAAAAGTTGCGCTTTTTCTTAGACTTAGTCAATTTTCTCATCTTCATCTCGTACGAAGGGAAAGACAAAATCCTTCATAACTTCTGATTAACCAACTTTCAGGACTGGATCACAGGTTCACTGCGGAGCTAACCTCATTCTGCATGACAGCTGCAAAGGCACATTTCTCCAGAAAACATCATCTGAGGGGTGAAAATCAAGGGCGCCTTTTTGAAAAGTTGCTCTTTTCTCCCCAGACTTGGCCATTTCTGGAACTGACCAAAATATCATAAAAACTCTGATTGCAAGCTGCTGAGACATCTTCTGATCTGACGGAGACAGGCAACGGAAAGCTGAACGTAACACGGACACATTGAATATCTGAAATCATCAAAAAGAAGGCATTAAAGGCTTGAAAAGCTCAGGCGCCTTTCTGAAAAAGTGCTCTTTTGCTTATTCCTTGATATTCTGACTAAGATTTGACCCTATGTTCAACCTCTGGCTCAGGCACTTCTGCAACTCAAATTCACCCACTGACGGATGCGTCGCGAAGCTTGAACAAATGTGAGATAAACATCTTGGGTGGCATTTAGCCAAAAACCTTCATTTGACACCTCAAAAAGATGGCCGCCTTTATCAAAAGCTGCTCTTTTCTCCAGTGTTAGCCAATTCTCGCTTTCCCCTCGCTTTGCACTATATCTTCCGTAACTTGCACGAAACAGGTCCGTTTGATAAGCCTGATAGCCCATTGCGAAGCTGACGTGATACCGAACAAATGTCTGCTGGAGGTGACAAACCCTAAAAACAGGATTTGAGCCCCTAAAAGATAGGGCGCCCTTTTGAAAATGCGTTCCCTTCTCCAGGGATAGAAAATTTTGATGACTTTCCTTCAGATTCTCACTTTTCTTGGATTTCTTCAATAACCGACTGACATGACATTGACACTAACTCCATATTTAAAAAGCCCAAAAATAACCTTCTGACATCACTTTAACAAGATTAAGACTTAATTAAGCAAAATGCCTTAGTGAAGCAAAAATTTTGGTTTTGGGTATGTAATGTCCCCTTCTCAAACCTGATCTTTCCAGTGACCGTTGGCCTTTTCCTTGGGAACCCGAAGGCTAGACGGAAGATAAATTAGGGTTTCCTATTTTTGAGGAGGTCATTGCTTTGAGATGATGGATTCAATGGCGGATTCTTTCTGGGTTTTCAGAGAGCTTCGCAGTGGTATGTTCGTCTCGGCGTTCAGAGCACTTTCCGGAATTTACTATTTTTAGTAAATTCTAATTTTGGCAGCTTTCCAGTTGGGTTCAGCTCGGTCGACTTCCTGCTTCAATTTGGTCTGATGTTGTGTCAGTATTGGCTCCGGGGCACATTCAGAAGGATAAGTTAAGTCATTTAATTAAAAAAGTCACGTTTTAAATATTATGTTTTAACGTTGACCCCTTGGCCTAGATTTAATGACTTAACGTTGTTTTAAAAAGTGGTCTCAAAGGGTGGCGCCATCATTAAAGTTATATTTAATATTTGATGAAATTCTCCTAAGTCAAAGCAAGGTTAAGAAGGAGCGCATTTATCAAAGGTGATGACTCAATTAAAATATGATTATTGAGTTAAAAGGAAAAGGACGCCATATTGAAGGAGTTAGGGTTTCGACTTGAAGGTGAGATTAGGGTTTCTTGAAGTCAGCTGGAATTTATATAAGGAAGACTTGGTTCATCATTTGGATATCTTTGGTCTATGCTAATGTTATGCTGCCGAAATGGTTGTGGGATTGCTTCGAGGAATGTATGCCTCCTAGTCTGGGCTCGACTTCGTGCTTGAGAGACAGCACCTAGTGGAGAGGTTCGATTATTTAAGATAGATTGGTGAGTTCATTGGTTTTTGTGCATTGTAGACGTCATTGTAATTCTTTAGTTTCTGATTTCTGCATATTAGAGGTATTTTCTGGAGTTGCTGATTTGATACAGCAGATTTCATGTTTTATTCATATCTCAAAAAAGACAAAAAAGATAGTTCTGGGTATTGCATTTATAGCATTGTCTAGGAGAGGCGAATTGGTGTCTCAAATCTCAAATTTTATGGTGTTGTATTTAATTTTAAAAGCTAAGTCGAACTTTCCAGCAGGCCGTACCATTTGCTTGTTGCATTGTTTTCCGTGTGAATTAAATGTTAGCTTTTCAAAGCTGTTTCTTGCATTTAGTCTAGGCGCCTCTTCATTATCAGCATTTTGCATCTAAGAATAGGCCATTCGGGTAAGCATCGAGGGAGTTACGAGCCATTTAGGGAATTCTTATGTTGCTGATTGCAAGATTTAAAAGTACAGATCTGTCAAAACAGAATACAGAAATCTGCATTATCTGATTTGGGATTTGGCATTGTGATTTACTTAAAGCTTGTAGCAGATTTATAATTGAATGTACACTTTGCAAAGCAATTGATATTCTGACATTGCAGGCAATAATTGTCAAATGTAAACTGGCAGTAGTACTGACCAGTGTTTCTTAATATTGCTCTGTCATGAATTGTAAACTCATTCTTACTATCAGTATTAGTTTGTAATAGTTATAGCTCCGCCCTATGGTAGCTACTCTCCCATTCTGGGTTAGCAAGCACATTCTGGGTGTTGAGTGTTTTCAGCTTTCAGCATTTCTCTTTCAAGCATTGTTATTGTAATCACTCCGTCATATGGTCGCCCCTCACTCCGCATTGGATTGGGTAGCACATACTTGACGTTGAGTTCCCTTTCAGTATTTAGAGTAGAAGACCCTCTGACCAATGCTCACCATCATCGGTGCCATACTGGTTAGAGTTGTTTCCGTACGTTTGGGTTTATCTTCTAACCTTAACGGGTACTTGCTTGTAATGTTGTAATCTGTTAATTGAAAAACGAAAAAATTTGGCTCGGAATATTTCAGGGTACAACACCAGAGTTGCGTGCTTAGTAGGAAGGAATCCATAGTAGCAAGGCAGAGTCAGTTAGGTAGGGTTTCACCATCAGAGCTCAAATGGTTGTTTCGAGGGTTTCCAACATTGCCTTTCGTAAGAAGGGAAGAGCCCCCTTCCAGTTAGGAAGGTGTGCGGGGGACTGCACAAGTCCGTGGATGGTGGAAAAGCACTCAGACGATTCTTTCCCTCACATGCAGATGGCGAGCCGAGTCTTTGAAGATGCTAAATCCAGATGAGGACTTCTAATCTCTTACCCTTGTACTTTTCATTACAGTACTTGAGTTCATGAATTCAGTTTATACATGTTATGGTAGAACACTATCTTACTTGATGTTATAACAACAATAGATTCATCTTGTTATGTTGTATTTAAAAAAAAAAGAAAATGCTCTAGTTGAGAGTGAAATCTTTATTGTTCTATGTTCTACGTATTATGGTTATTAAAGAGAAGAAGTCAAACACAATTCTCCAACACATAACCAGTATCGACTATTTTCAGGGCTAAGTCAACTAAAATCATTAACTATGTTGAATTTGGTCAAGCTTCAGATATCGACTGGGTCAAATCCATTAAGATTCGAGATGTAAACCATTGATTTATCCTTGCGTATTCCTTTGCAAGTGACGCGCAATTTTCCTCAAAGTCGTGAAAGATTCAAAGTTCGAATTTCATCCAATTAACTATATCGGCATATTTAAGCCAAACTTTATATACATGAATTGAAGTCTTCATCAAAATCGACTCATTTATTAAATCTAAATAATTCGATTTCCAAAGTTGAGAATAATATGTAATATCTATTTTATTATATATATATATATATATATTTGTTGTCCCTGATTTTCGACTTGTTAAAAATCGGGATAACTAATCAAAATTTTGCATTAGATTTCAAGGTTTTCTTCTCTATGGCACGCATTACGAGGTGCATAGAGTGGCAAATCTCAGTTTTAGGTTTATAAACCTTTGGGCTACTCTTTTTCCCTCTTTCATTTCCGTTTTTGTCAATTTCTGAGTCTTTTTCTGTATGTTTTTGGTCAAAATCGGGTTTTTGAAGCAACTCAACAAATAGGGAAATTTTGACTTAAAAGCAAAATTGCTAAGGCTCTTTAAAATCCCGAAATTGCTTAAGTGAGTCAAAAATCCGAATTTGTTAAGAATCCTCATTTTTGACAAAAAGTAAAATTGTTATATGGCTTTAAAAACCCGATTTACTTTGTCATTTGCAAAAGCTTCAAAAAGGCCCGAATTTGTTTTAAACAAAATTGCTAAATGATCTAAAAAGCCCGATTTTGCAAAAAGAACTTGTGTTGACTTCAAAAAAACCCGATTTCATGTTTTAATGTCATTTTTATGTTGCAAAAGACTTCAGAAAGTCCGATGCCATTCTGATTCAAGCCATTTGAATCCTTTTTTGTTTTGACTTCCCTGTTTCAAGGAGATTTCATCGACCTTAAAGCTTGAAGTTCGGATTTTTATCAGTAAATAGCCAACTCTTTTCCATTTTCTGAACTACGCCTAGGGTTTCTTCACCATTTTTCTTATTTGCGGATTTATTTCCAGGTATGTTATTTGTTTCTTTGTCTCTTTCTCAACGTTTTCTGTTACTTTTTACTTTGTATAAAATGTGATCTTCATTTATGCATTTCACTTTAGATTTTAACGCCTTTTATTGAAAACGCGTTTTTCTTTAACAGTTTTACACGTTTTTACATTGTCATTCGCCTTTGTCAAAACTCGTTTATACATATTTGTTAGTTTTCGTTTTTGTTTTACAAAAACGCGTTTTTATTGTCATTATCTATCTTCATAAAATGCGTTTTCATTCATATTTAGTCCGCCCTCATACAAAACGCGTTTCTATCATTTGCCCTTCATACCATGCACCATCCATTTTCCTTCATTCCATCAAAATTCGCCTTTCATATCCTTTCATACCTCCATCCTTAAATCTCATACAAAACGCATTTTCCACTTTTAAAATGTCTTATACGTTGAAAACGTGTTTTTCATTATTTCATTTTTCCAACAATAAAGCTTTCATATACCATTTCGTTTCCATTTATCTACTTCAAATCCTCCATTGTCATTTTCTACAAGAACAAATATTCAGCTTTGAGTCACATTTCGGGTTTTGAGAACCAAGAATGCAAATCGGGATTTATAACTTGAATTACAATTTTCAAAATTGCAAAATTGTAAAATTGTTAAATGTCCAAAAAATCCCGACTGCCTTTTATAAAAATTGCTATAGTCATAGAAAAACCCGAAATGCTTTTAAAAATCTCAAAAGTCGAACTTTTTTTTCACATAACTTCAAAATCCAAGCCAAAAATCTCTTTGTCTTGCTGTTTCAAGAAGACAAAACGTTGTTTTTGACTACAATCATTCCATCAAGTTCTGAATTCGTCTTCACCATTCACTTTCCATCATTTTTCTAAAGACCATTTCATTGTCCTAGGGTTTGAGTTTCACCATGTCCACTCACGTTGATGTTGATTATGTTCTAACCTTATGGGGTTTTCACCGCAGTCTTGCAGATTCCTGTTCAATGACAAACGAACCAACTTCTCCAATAAGCAAAAAGATGAAATATAAATTTGATAAGTATCAGAATGAGATTTCCCCATCTCACGTAGTTTCAAATATTGACAAGATCAAGGACACAAAAATTGGGCATGTTGATATGTCCGAGTTTCTTGGGAGAGCTGAGAAATCTACTTCTCCTGACATGCAAAAATTGCTGAGAAGTCATATTCATCTGGTCTCTTCTTTTCTTGTTGCTGCTCTTGAACCTGAATTCGTTCTTGCATGTGAATCTCGTTTTGACAGTCAATCTAGAACTATCAAGGACAATGATCGTAACGTAGTTATTAGACTAGATGCTGAGACAATCAACAGAATTTTCAGAGTTCCTGATGCTACTACATATTCAGAGATCACATTGAAGAGTGCTCACAAACATTTCGAGCAGAAAAAGAATGATTGTATCAAACATATCAATTCTAAGTGGCTTCTCAAATCGCGACCTTGTGTGACCCGGATACCTAAATTGTATCGGTCTGATTTTAAGGAAGAAATTAATGATATGATTACTCTTCTGAGCTAAATAGCAGGGTTGAAGGTTTCCAATGTGTTTGAAAATTGGATGTATAAGTTCATGGTGGTTATTAGAAAAGCACAGCATCCAATATTTTGGGGTGAAATAATCAATGACAGTTTGTGTGAACAGTTTACACAGGTTCCTACCACTCTTACTTTCTACATGAACTCATACTTGGTTTATATAGCAGCTTCGTTGAGGCATTTTCCAGGCCTATCTCCTCAAGGTGACAGATCATTGGTGCCTGTATGGGAGTATTATGATCAGCTGACTTTACAACCAAGCCGGGCACATTATAGAAGAGTTCAAGATGCTTTCTTTGGTCATTTTATGTGTTTATTTGACAAAGCATTGGTAAACAACAGGGTATCTGAGGCGGCTTGGAATAAAGTAAATGAGTATGGCTGCTTCTTTCTTCAATTCCCTACCTTCACTTATATGAGAGTCGGCTGCTTTGAAGACCAACCTTATATGCTTCCAAGGTATCCGACAGATAATATTATTCTGATGGAGCTAGGAAGGCAGTTGATGGCAGTGCATGCACGACAAGCTACACAACACAAGGCTGGAATCAGTCTTTCATCACATAATCCATTGATAATCGGGAGGTATTCTTTGACAACTTCTTCAAGAGCCAAAGCAATGGAGACTGAACTTCAAGAAATAACATTGAAAAGATTTCAGGCTAGAATGGATTTTGATTATAGAAGGATGAAAGACAAAATTAAAAGAGCCTTCACTCATGTGCACCGCATTGAAGACATTTGGGCAGACCTCCGGACAGAAAAGGATATATACAGAATGGATTATTGCAAGCTTACAGTGGAGCAAATTGTTGATCTGAATCTGACCTTAGTTCCAGAAGGAGTAATTGATGATAGGCAGGTTTTAGATCCTGAATATGAAGAACAAGGACTTGCTAATGCCCCCATTCCTACAATTCAGTGGTCTCAAAAAGAATCTGTCTCTATCTTTGATAGGTTTCAGTCGGTCTTGGCAAACACCAACGCTTGGCTCAAAAGCATAGGTGTTAAGACTATTAAAATCAAAGTTAGGGCTGAAGATGATCCAGCTGGTCCTAAAGGATTGAAGTCAGAAATTAGAGAGAAATCAAAAGAAGGAGCTTCTTCTTCAGGTACTAGAATTAAGTTGAAGGTAAGCCGAGCTGTCGAACAACCATTGGAAAAGGAAACACTAAAGGGGAAAGAAATTAATAAAATGCAGATTCAAGTTTTGGATCAGCAAGAAGAAGATGAAGTTCTAGAAACCTCTACCATTCTAAGTGAGATAACTCCTCACATTGAAGCTCCAATACCAGAATCAGCCATATCTGCTGTGTTCCCTATCGACAGTGATGTTGATTCCTTCTCCACAGTAATTGTTCCTTCTATCCCACCTCAAGAGACTAGTCATCAACCCTTATCAATAATGAATACACCCATAAGAAGTTTACCCAATAACTTGGAGAGTATCTTTGATGCAAATCCAATTTTTCCGGCCATGTCAGAAATAACTCTCCCAGAGATAGATACATCTGTAGCAAGCTTTGATTGTTTCATGGCTGATCCTAGTCGTAATTTGTCTTCCGAACAAAACATAGTTGCTGTACAAACTGAGGCACCATCTAGAATTTCAGTTGTAACGCAAATTGAGACTACAGTTGTCGTTCCAGATGTGACAACCTTGGATCTTCCTCCATGGTTAAATTCAGTTGCTCCTAAAAGAAAGAAACAAGCAGTGTCTCCTGATGTTTTTGATTTCCAAAAATTGAAGAAATCAAAACCAATGGTTGCAAAGAAGGAAAAAAAACTCTCGCAAGTGTTTGTTGACAGCAATAAAATGAAATATGCTGAGATTGCAGAACCTCTTGTTGACAAACCACATGAAGAGATGCAGGTATCTGATTACAGATTCATTAGGGTAGAATTGGGCAAGCAGACTCATGCTAACCTAATGCAAGATGCTCAGAGTTCAATGACGATTTTAGCACAAAGCTATAATGAACTTTTAGCCAAAAAAGAAAAGTTTAAAGAGGACAATGATCAGCTAGTTTCAGTTATTCAAAGGATTAGTGGATCATCAGAAACAATTGATTCACTATCTGCAGTCCCTCCTAATCAATCAGTCAGAACATTAGAGAAAATTGCACAAAAGGCCAAAGCAGTTGATTCATGGATAACTCAGCTGATTGATCAAAGCATTCCAATGATTGAAAAGACATTGCAAGTTCTAAACAATGTCAGAATAGCAAAGATAAAATTGAATCAAACTTTGGAAGTTTTCAAGCAAAGTTTGGAATCGCTTGAAAAGGATTTAAAAATCTGGCATGAGATAGATCAAGTCAAGTTACAAATTCTATGCAGTAATTCAATCTTACCAAACAGAGAGAAATACATAGAATTTGAAGAAATTATGACAAATAAGTCATTAGTTTTTCAAAATCTTATCAAAGATATCCAGGCCACATTAGAAATGAATGATGAAGTTCAGCAGGATATTCTTTCAAGTCTTGAGAAAATCTCTTGTACAGTTTTGAATCATGAAGGTGAATTACTTGCAGTTGATTTAGTTACTACAGAAATGGCAGCCAATCTTCGTCAACAATTGGAATCAGAGCAGTTTACCATGGATTCGATTCATAAATTTGTTAATCATCAGATAATCCTTGATAAAATGCAAACTTCTTATGAAGAACATAGACTTGCAACAATCAGATATTTTGATGTAATCTTGAAGACTGTTGTAGTAGCCAAGAAAACATTGGGTCCCGATGCAAATGAATTGCAGATGATCATCAGCAAATTCTTATCTTTCAAAGATAGGAATGTGACAGATTAAAATATTAAGTTGTTTTATGTATTTTTACTTTCGACAAATATATGTAAAAACAAGTTTTGCAATTGCAAGTGTTCTTTCCTTGCAATTTTGAAAAATGTAATTACATGTAAAATCTTACAAAACAAATCACAATTTGGATTGTAATTTTGAATAAGTCAATTACAGTTAGTTATCGGTTGAGAGATTTTCTCAAGTTTGTTGAGATCCTCCCACCTTTTTCTCCAAACCTCCCTCCTATAAATACTTGAGGGGGTCTATTGTAATCTTTTATCTTTTTAGCAAGCAAGAAAACTCTGCAGAATTTTGTACTCATAAAGTCTTTGAGCTTTATAGTTGAATATTGTGAATTTTCAAGTAATATCAAGAAGTTGGAATTTCAGACTTTGAGCTGAATTCTTATTTTGCATCCTTCATGTTCTTATGTCATTTTGGAGCATCATTTTGTAACTACTTGAGAATTGTGGAATATTGCTGAAGAGAGATTCAATATAAATATCTGCAGTCTTTATGCTGTAAATGTGAAGATTGAATTTATAGTTAGTATTAGAAATTGAGAACAATTGCAAGTCTTTGTGCTCGTATTAATTCTCATTTAGAGTAATTAATAGATACTTCGTAGTTACAGACTTTGCGCTGTTTTATATTGTATATTTTCATTAAGTAATCATTCTGAAAATGGTAGATAGGATCACATTCTTCAAGACTTTGTGCTTATTGATTGTTTTCCCATCCCGGAGGAAGTAACGGAAGTCTTTGCGCTTTCAAGAAACTTTATTTCCTCTTTCTTAATTCCACTGCATAGCTACTGTAATAAGTTTTATCAACATATACTGTTTCTTTTCTGTGAAGAGAGAAGAATAAAATCTTTCCTGAAATAAGAGGAACGATTGCTGTCTTACCCATTTAGTTTTATTTAGTTAAAGGGGGAGCCTTCCCTTAATTAGGAGAGTTTAATCTCACGTGCTGTGGTTGAAACCACAATTTTGTATGCTTTCACAAGAATACAAAATTTCCAACCAACAGTTTTTAAATACCTTAGTGTGTATATATATATATATATATATATTTTTATCAAATATATATGTAAATTCATAAGGCAATAATAATAATAATACAGGATGTGTGCATATATATATCTGTATATCCCTCTATGTACATGTATGTGTAGGTATACCATATCGATGCATCCGTATGAGCATGTCCATTTGCCAACGTACGCTTGTATCGATATGTATATACATATGGATACGTGTAAATACTATACTTATGTATATATGTCCACATCTAATTCACTTACATCCATTTACGTTACCATCATATTGATAGGTGTGTACGTGTGGTATCTCTATACATATGCATATACGTGTCATTAGATCCTCCTGACACGTATGTGCATACATATAAACATTCTTCCACCTACATCCCACCTATCCATATGATTGTAATATCACAAGTTAGATCTCAAAAACCAAATAGATAAACATCACTCGCAAATGCATGCAAAAGTAAACAAGAATCCTAATGCAAACATACAAGCTATGGATGACTTACCTATAACCCACACAAACTGAATTAATTCACTCAATCTAAGGTGGTGTGTGTTTATGCTCAGATGGTTATATTTACTGGTTACCCAACCAAGATCTTCTCCTGAGTGATACTTCCCCTCCCCCTGGAGAATGAACATTTACCTGCAACCACTAACACATGCACTTGGCAGTCAATTGTTCACAACAATCAGCAACATATATAAACATCTTTAAAGTTAGAATATCAATAATTCAATATCAATCTATTCTCATATATGCAGTATTTCACCATAAATAACATCAACTAAGATAACATCAAATGAAACAACATCAAATGAGATAACATTCATATTGATAACAAGGTACAAGCATCATTAATTCATCTTTAGAATTCACATTTACCCTTTGTAGTAATAGTAAATAGTAACTTCACAATTTGGGGTGTAACAGTAATGGCATACTTGTTGTTGATCTTGGTCTTGGGAAACTCTCGAGGGGTCATTTGGATATCTGGGCTAGGAGTTATGGATTTATTAAGTCACGTTATTTAATAATATTCTATTATTAAGTGATTTAGTGATTTAATGTTGTAAAGTGAAAGTGACTTTATTAAAAGAATATCTTAAGTCAATTTATAAAGTATTTAAGTGAAATAAGTCACTTTATGAAATATTTAAGTGAAAAAGTCACTTCATGAAGTATTTAAGTGAAAAATCAATTTGACAAAGATTTAATAATAAATCAGAGGAGATATTTTATGTTTTGACTTCTCAAGAGGAGAAATTTTATGTTTTGACTTTGTCAAAGGCTGAAATATCTAAAAGTAAATATTTTCTCTATAAGGCAAGGGTTTGGCTCATTATTCAATTATTCAGAATATATTATCATTTTGTGAGCTGTTGTTGCAAGTTTATTTTTCATGGCTGATTGAGGATGGATACGCTCTCTTAGAATAGGTTCTACAGGTGTGCAAGATTGTCCAAGGATCCTACTTGATTGGTCTCACTCAGGGATCAACATATGAGCATAAACTTGAGTTTTGCTTTGAAGAATAAATCAGGTTTTATGATTATCATTGCAAATCTGAAACAAGGGTTTGTAGATTTTAGTAGTTGCAAATTACCAGTAATAAACCAGCACCATTGGAGTTGAAGATTTCATCTTTCCAACGCACACGGGTCTCCTACTTCAAGCTGTACCTTCTCCTTGGCTTCTTGTGGCTTAGGCGTCACTTTTCTCATTGTTTATCAAGCTTTAGACCAACTTTCAGCCTTTCCCAAATTTGGCACGTGGGAGTTGCAGGTACAGCCGTACCTTCTTGGGAGGCTTGTTTCTACTCAGGGATCAACATATGAGCATAAATTTGAGTTTTGTTTTGAAAAATAAATCAGATTTTGTGATTATCATTGCAGATCTGGAACAAGGGTTTGTAGATTTTAGTAGTTGCAGATTACCCAATAAATAACCAGCACATGGGAATTGAAGATTAAATCATTTCAAGCTTGTGGATCAAGATTTCAGGGCCGTACTTCTTCAAAACAGATGCAAATGGCTTAGGCGTCCTCTTGACTACATTTCTCCAAAGAATTCAAAGTAGCAACAGATACTTCTGATCTGCTTGTGTTTCCAACTGTGCAAAGGTCGTACTTTCCTAGAGAGGCGTGTTGGCTGGGAGTGTAATGAGCCTTGCTGATTAAGACTCAAAACTCTTCAATTTCTGCCTAAGGAATTTTGTCAAACGGTTGGCATGCAATGTTTGTACTTGCTGATTTTGTTTTCACTTTGTTGTGAAATTTTTTTTGATGTTTGCCAATGAAGTAAAATGCTTGGAAATGATTGCTAAGACAACTAGGCAAGTAACTAGAATAAAATGCAACTCTTTTTGCGTTTTTCAAATGCATATAAATGAATTTCTAAATGCAAATGCACACTTGCAACCAAGAGGTATTTTCACAAACACTTGGCATGAAAACTAATTCCAAGTAATGCAATTACAATGAGAGACATTTTGTCAAATAGATGTCATGCAAACTCCTTCTACCTCCAATATTGCATTACAATGTAATAGAAGTGATTACAAGCTATAAATGAAGTGCAATCAGACCTAATAGATGTGACTAAAACTATCAATGCCAAACTACCATACTCATGACAGCCTTACATATGCAATTTGATTGTTCATAATATGACTGTAATTACATTGCCATGATGCTAACTATACCAGCAAATGATCCCTAATGTAAATGAGACACTAAATGCAAAATAACTTCAGAAATGAAGAACCTGCTTTTGCAGCAGCACCCACAAATAAGTTTGTGTCTCTTTGGTGAAGCTGAATTTGTCCTTCAAGAAGGTGCGCCAACCCTCCTCTATGCCCAGCAATGCCTCACGAATTTTATTGGAATTTATTATGCCTCCAAAACTAAAATCGCCCCCTTGCCAAGAGGTCGCCCCTACTGTAACTGAAAGGCTGCAAATAGAAATAAATCACAGCTACTAACGCCTCCAATATGTTATAGAAATGATTGCCAGCTCCAAAGAAAGCAGTTCCTCCAATACCCATAAAAATATGACCACCTAGGGAAGAGCAATGAGTGAAAATGTGATTTCTTCCATGGCTGACCTGCAACAACTTTTCTAAAAATATTCACCAACTCCTCAAAAATGTTCTCCAATAGGTGCAAATGAGAAGACTGATGTATTGAGAAGACTGATGTATCTTCTCACAAACTAGCTAGGCTTGATATTGTACAAGCGAAACTAGGAATCAACTAGGCTTGATGTCTCACAAGCGAAGTTTGCCAAGTATTAAGCTCACCAAATGTAGAAAATGAAGTAGTCAACTCAACATGCCAAAATGTCCAGCCAAAGCTTCTTTTTATACTTTTTCAACCACATCTCCCAGAAGCTTCTAGAAATAAAGTATTATTTTAATCAAGTGACTTTATAATATAACATTTGTTTTAGTCACTTTATTAAATTAATTAAATATAAGGTCACCTTTTATTTTATAATTGTTTGATAACCTTATAAATAACTAATTTAATATTCCACTTAATTTAATTAAAATAATCAATTAGTCATCCTTATGAATAATCATGAATTTGGACAACATAATTAATTAAATTAATCTACCTCCAGATTGGGGACATGACAGGGAGCTAGGGCGCTTGGTCTTTTGGCCCAATTTCTCTTTCATTGTTGGTGTCCAGCTATTTCCCATAGATCTTCATCATCTATGGAGTGAACTTTCAGCTTGTCAGTGCTAGGCATTTGGTTTTGCATGCCATTCAGGCTGCTGTAATAAAAATCACACTTATGAAATTATTGATCAGCAAATGGGTATGTCTGATTTGTGTTTACAATCAATAGAAATCAATTGGGTTTCATTCATATTAAGCATTCCTTCCCTATATTTGTGTATTTCAATTATTTTCATTTCCGGCATCAAAACTCTCAAAGACAAATAAACAAAAAAACACACAGAAAATCAAAAGGTCGGATTCAAACACCACAGGGGTTGTTTCAGATACCCAAGATCATAATTAATCTACCCAAAAAATTGATTTATATATTATATATACATCCATACAATTTTGTTTATTCGTGCTAGAATATAAAGACAAAAAAAGGAATAAATAAATAAGAATATAAACAATTATTATACCAAGAAAATTATGTTTTAAAGTTTAAACTAAAAGGGAAAAAACGTCTTTTTTACTTTTGAATTTAAAACTATATATTAGATCAAAAGTCTCCTCCTTATTCTTTACTTCTTGCCCCCTATTACCTACAAGAAAACAAACAACCACCAACCCTAGATTATACTAAACAATTGACGAAATAAAATAATGAACATACATTACTTTTCTAACCTAAACCTCAACCTAACCCTAGTTGACCATGGGCTAAGCAAAGTGAGATGGGACTGAAATCAAGGCATGAAATGACTCTTTCTCTTCCTCTCTCCTCTTTCCTTCCTCCTGGGTTTCTTAATGGGGACTCAAGGATTTCATATTACATCATAATATAGTATACAAGTTAATTAATAAATAAACTTTGTTATTATCATAAGAGCAAAAATTGTGAATGGTTTGGATTATTGATTTTTTTTCTCCAAAAGAACTATGATTTTTTGAATAAATCGAAGTTTATCATTATTTACTGGTTTTCCACCCAATTTTTTTTTTTTAAAATGCTATTTTTGACTATTTTTAATCAAATTTATCTTCAATACGTGATTTTTCTGTCAAATTTGGCTGTTTTAAATTTAACACAGTTCTAGAGAAACAGCGACTAGATGTCAGTGCAAAAAATAATGGTCAAGAATTTCATTTGAAACCCTATCTAGACAGCTGATTACTCCCAACTGATTATTTCAGATTTGGACTTGGGGGTTGAATACTTTAGGAGGAGGCCATGTGTAAAGAACCGGACCAAATTTTTTCAATTCTCAAATTACAATCAGCAATGCAACACACCCGTTAGGGTTAGATAAATCAAACCAGAAGTTACAATATAACTCTTTGCCAAGAATGCGCACTCAATCTCAACAAGAGAGAGGCTGTCATATGGCAAGAGGATCGTCAGTACATTAATCAGAACTGCAACTGGAAGTAACTCTAACCAAGAATGTGTCCAAGATGGATGAGCATATGGTCAGAGGATCTCTACCACTACAAATGCTGAAAGTAAACTCAACACCCAGAATGTGCTTTCAAACCCGGAGTGGGAATGGAGCTACCATAGGGCGGAGATGTACGATATTACAATGCAAATCAAAGTAAATAGGCGGCAAGCCAGCCTCTTCCACTTATTCAGTGGGCAATTACAAACATGATAAGCAAAACTGAGAGAAATGCTGACAGTACTACTGTTCAGCTTACAATGAGAAGTAGAATGCCTGCAAGATCAAGGATTTAAGCTCTACAAGTTGCTGCAATAGTAAAGATGTCATCCACTAGGTCAATAATGAATTCCTAACACCCGTCCTTCGCTAATATGCAATTTTCTCAAGTCTGATCTGACAGACCAGCAACATGAATTACAGAACCAGCAATACATAAACTCAATGAAAAGCTCACAACTCACTCATTTCTCACTCAAATTACATGAAAACTGATGCAAAATACTCTTAAAATGATGGCGCCTAGTTTAGTTATGAAAAAGGACAGCTAAAAGTGGCTATTAATTAATGGCACGGATCCCAAAGCACTCCAGAAAGGGCGCCCTACAAGGAATGACGAATTTGCTTTATAAAATCATAAACTTCGTATTAAAATCTGCAAATATTCATGAAGGGTCGCTTCCAACAGAGAAAACCAATGAGACAATACCCAGAACAACTCTTTTTGTATTTTTTGATTTATGAGTGAAACTATAGATTCAGCCCTATTATCAACAACTCCAGAAAATGACATAAAATGCAATAAACTGAACTACATAAGTAAACCCAAACTACAAATGCAAACCTCACTACAAAATGTCACTCAAACAAGCAAACCTCTCCACTAGGTGCTATCTCTCAAGCACGAAGTCGAGCCAAGGCTAGGAGGCATTCATTCCTCGAAGCAATCCTGTTACCATTTTGGCAGCATAACAATATAGAAGTCATAAGATGTCCAAATGAAGACCCAAAGCTCCCTTTTATAATTTTGCGAGGACCCTCCGGAAGCTTCTAGAAAGAAACCCTAATTTTCAATTTTGTAACTGTCTTCTTTTCCCTCCAATTTGGGCGCCCCCCTTTCATGAAGTTAATATTTCTTTATTTTAAAATCTTTTCCTTCATAAAAAGGCGTCCTTTTCTCCAAGTAATATTTTTTGACTTTAGAAATATAAAATATTTCCTTCATGAGACAATACCCCTCAAGGTCCCCTTCTTTAAAACAACTTAAAGTCATAATACTAGGACAAGGGGTTATTTTATAAAATAAAACATTATTGTCTTTAAAATACTTATTCCTCCAAAATGAACCCCTTACGCCAAAATTCAGAATTACCCAATGAACTGCCAGAAGAGGAAAGTTGACTGAGCTAGTGCTGGCTGGACCACTGCCAAAAATAGAATTTACTAAAAATAGTAAATTCGGAAAGTCGCTCGGATCAACTGCATGCAACACCATTGCGAAGCTTTCTGAAAACCCAGAAAGAATCCGCACTCCAAAATCCCAAACTCCGAGATGTAGCCATCATAACTTACTAAAAATAGTAAGTTCGGAAAGGTTGCCCGACGCAGTTGCAAGTCGTACCTCTGCAAAGCTCTTTAAAAACCCAGAAGGAATCCAAAATCCAAACAACCAAACTCCAACAAACAAAACCCTGAATCATCAAGAGAACCCATCAAACAGCCGGAAACCCTAATTCTGCCATTGACCAGCCGACAGCACACTAGGAATAGGCTACCAATCATTGAAAAGCGAAGTGCTAAAAACAGGGACATTGCACCATGGCCTTCCATTTGGAGGTTGTTCTGTAATCCCACCAAGCTTTAGTGGTATAAATTTGATAGAAAGTGAGGTCTGGTGTTTTCTTGGGAAGATACAACTCCTAATAATGATTGTTATTGTCCTAACATGATGATCATTTGCAAATACACTTGGAAGGATGTTACACCTACAGAAGTATCGTTACAATTTAGTACTAAAAGAGTTGAAAGTTAACATACTCATTAATTCTGACATCATGTGGTTGATCAAGATCTGTCCCAATAATAAAAGTAAAATAAAACTTATCTAGGGTTTCTATCAATGTTCATGTTCAAGATACAAAGCTGGCCATCGTTCTTTACCAAAATGCTCCACCAACTTTAGCCTCTGATATTCGTATTTTCTTATGAAAGTGTGATTAATCTATATGATCAAATACAGTTCTAGATTATGCTGCATGCTTAATTTATTGGAAGTAGAGTCAAATACCTTGCTTCCCATCTTCACTAATAACCTGACAACTTATATCAGCAGATTTGGCACTCAGTTTGTAAAGTCGCACCTGACATAGACAACGAAGAAAATCATCAACTTACCAAAAAACATAAAATGCAATTAATGTGAAATTTTATTAAACTTACCATCCCTTGTTCATCACCCACAGCCAAAATCTCAGAAATTGGACAAAACTCCAATGATGATATTGAAGCATTACCTCCAGGTAAAGTGAGACTTTGTATCTATAGAAAAATATTTATGTAGAAGATTAGCAAATCCCAGATCACAACTTTTGAAAAGAATATTCATATATATTTTAACTCAACACTAGTTCAAAGTTTCGAACAGTAGCTGATAGAGTACATGGTAATCCAATTCCACATAATCATGGCAAAATATTTCTCACCTTATTTTCTATAGAGCAAAGAAGACATAGAAATGGCACTGAAGCATCCCAAACTCTAACAGATCCATTTTCATGCCCAGTTATGTAAATCATCTCTACATTAAAACTCTTCTCAAATGATGCTGACCCATGAATTCCACCAGTGACAGGCCACTTTGCACCCAAAGGGAGATTAGATGGTCCAGTGGTTTGCAAGGTTCGCTGAAACTACATGCATTTGGGTTCAATAAACCCTCACATAAGCAATTGTAACATAGATGAAAGCATATCCTAAGAAAGCAATTCAATCACAATTGTTTAAACTTCACACATGATTATACCTGAGACAATATTTTGGAAGTGTTTGCATTCTTAGGTAGAAGCACAAGTGCTGCCTTAGTTATACACGGTTCAGCAAACGGTGCTTGTACAGGAACAGGATGGGGAGGAATGGAACACCTGTCTTCTTCTGAGCTAAGTGAAACCTCTGATATGCTAACTTCATCATATGCATGTAAATGGCCTGGGTTTGTTAAAACAAGAAGGGCAGCATATTTATTGTTCGATGCACTTCCAACATTTGGTAAAAGTATCATGTCTGCAAAAGATCCATGGAGTGCAATATCAAGGCGTGAAGTGCAAGTCAAACTCACCATCCCTTGAGACCATTTGAGGCACAAAACCTACAAAGATGGATTTCAGTGTGAATATTCCTCATCTATGCGACCAAATAATACTGAAACTTTAGTTTCCTGATAATATAGAATGTGGAAACTCGGAAGTATGATTTTGAAAATTTAAGTGCAAAATAATCTACAGGCATCAAATGTGGAAAAGTGGGAACAGTTGCATGGACAACTAGTTATTTTGATATCTTGAAAAAATCATCTTTGTAAAGTTTTAATTCTTAAAGACCAATATTTTTTGTTTTTACTTCAATTCAATAAAATTGCACATATAACATAGACAATAGAAACATCGATGCAAAAATTAATGTATGGTCTGAAAGGAACTTACATAAATAGTTCAACTTAAAATGAGAAGTACAAAACAGTAAATTTCTTCTTCCCCCACTGGACCAAACAAACATAAGGGTCCATAGTTTGAACCCTGCAGATGCCCTCTTGTGCCCAAGTTATAAGAAAATGGAGGAAGTATTTGTATGCAGTGACAGCCAATGGCAAAAGTGGAAAGATTGTAATTGCAATGTCATTATTTTCCATTATTCAACAAAAATAGCCATCTTCTTGTTTGTTAGTGCATACATATGCATCAAGTGGTGCAAGATAAGGTATGTCTATATCAAGTGGTGCAAGACAAGATTTGTCCCTTACAGCCAGAAAAAAAGGGGTGTTGATAGAACTTCCATATTCAGATATTACACTGAAAACAGAGCAAGATTAGAACTACTAAGAATACTTTTTGGTAAGTCCAGCAAAAACAGATGTAACCTTTCCTTGCTTATTGAAGATTCATTCATGATTTCCAACTTAATGACACAAGAGCATTAACATGATGAATACTAATATGCTTAGAGCCAAAAAATTGCAGCAAAAATCTTTCTCAAAAATAACTCAGCAAAACAAAAAAGATCAAGATTTTTTCACTTTGACAAGACTATATCTTATTATCTGGAAAGAACAAGAAAATTTGGTTTAGGGTTAGGGTGAGGGTTAGACGAGAAATTCAGATTACAGTTAGGATTAGAGGAAAATCAAAAGAAAATCTTGATTTAGTCACACCTTACAATTTTGCTAGGAAAGGTGTCTCAACCTTGCATCCTAATGTTAAGAACAAAAAAAGGATATAATTTTTAGAATAGAATACAAAAATGCAATTCTCAAGGCTCTAGAGATTGATTTTGGCCCTAAACAAATGTCAATAACAAAAGCAAGTGGGTTACGGCAACATGGATCTCTCTGATATTTTTCATTTAAAAATACAAAATAGGCTCAATCAACTTCCCAAATCAAAATTTATGGCCTACAAAAGTTAGTCCTCTCACATCAGAAATGTAAGAGCATCTATAACACATAAAAGAGTTGTAAGCAGTAGTTACACTCATTGACCAGCTTATGATGCACCTTATAACATGTCATACGACATCTTTGATTTGAGATAATGGAGCAAAAATGGAAAGCCCAAGTTGGTGAGTCTATTGACAACCTTGTGACAGGTGGAAGGAATATGTTATTTTAGCCTATGGACTCATCATGGGCTTCGATCATTAGATTTTGGCTAAGTATTTGCGTGGTTTTAGCTCATGGTTTCCTAATTACTATTTGATAGTTTCATGCATTGAATCTCCTATTTATTGGATGCTTGAGATGGCGATTTCATTGTGAGTTTCGTAAGTACCATTATGCTGCCAAAATAGCTCTAGATCTCTCGTTGGTGATAGTCTATAAAGGTTTAGACTTTGCAAGTGCATTGTAACTATTGATTATTGAATAATACGTTGAGTTGTTTTGGACTGTGAGGTTTTTCTCCTAAAAAGATTTCCCCACGCAAATCAATATGTTATGAAATATTACTTTTGTGTTTATTTCCTTATATAGTTATGATCAACTTAATTTTTGCTCATACCTCCTTTGACAAATTAATGTAGGAATCATATTTGGCACCTTAGGATCCTTTCATTTAGCATCAAAATTTGATCACCTAGGGTCCTAAGTGTTAGGGATAAGGTGTTTTTGTTCTAATCTTGATTTGAGTAGGAGCTTGTGCCAAAAGAGATCTTGTTGCAAAATAATGGCAAGTTTGTCAAAGATATAGTGGAAAGGTTCACCAACACTAACTTTGACCTATGGAAGCTCAAGATGGAGGATATGCTTGTAGACAATGTAGTGGGTTTCGATCCAAATACAACAGCTTGGCATCTTTGGTAACTCATTGAAGAAAACTATCTACTTTATCTACCAAGTTTCAAATAAGAGATTTTACTTTTAGTGTGTGGTCTTACTACTATGAAATTTGTGGGAGCTACTATTGTTTATATCAAGATTTTGGTGGTTCTCTATCCACCCTCTTCCACTAACCTAACCAATGGTGTTTGGTTCTTTTTCTTCATGAGGTCCCCAAATTTAGGCATAGAAATTTGATGGTGGTCCAATATCTACCAAATTGATTACCTACTTCTTTCAACCTGTCACAAATGATGGAGGCATTGAGTACCATTTGGACAAAACTACTTCATGTATGGATGGAAATAGATCTAAAGGCACTACTCATCCTCTATGCTCTACCATGGCTTAAACTCCCTAGCACACAAGTTCTTACTCTAATGATGGTTGCTCCATGTTTTCTCAAGTTAAGAGCATTCTCACACCACTCTTCACAACATAGATCTTAGAGGCAACCTCACATTACCATTTTTTTCCTACTACTAGTAATTCTTCAACTTCAAAATGTTAGGAGAGACTCTATAGTATATTCAAAATCGACCTCCTACGATTATCTAGCTTGTTAGCCCTGGATTTTCTTTGATGAGCATTCTCAATTTTTATGTGGGCATCCCTAAACACTAACACCTAAGGATTGTGTTTCCCACTATGGGTAATCTCCATCTCTTGCTACTACTTTGCAACGTCACTCCTCCCTCTATTTATATTTCTACTAACTTTGGTGCTCCTTTCTAGGTTAACTCTAGTGTACATAATTTTTGGCTTTATGGTTTTTTTGTTTTTGCTTTGAATATGGCACCCTTTTTCCCCAATTCTTTTCTATGTGCATGTGAGTTTTAGCCCCTTTAATCTATTTTCTCATTTTCAAACACTAATATAATTTCCTTATTTTGAGATTCTAAATTTCACAATCATTGTGTAGTCACTCCAAAATTTGAGTATATAAACAATCTCCAACACCATGTCAACTAGCTAAAACTATTGTTTCCCATGCGGTAATTCCCTAAAAGCACATCCCCTAGGGGATGAGAATGTGGAAATGCATTGAGGGTGTCCCCAAGACACCCCTTCGCAAGGAACGAAAAGAGAAATCCTTACAGATCTATCTTATTCCCCATGGGGACTTGTTTCCCAACCATGAAACACCTAATTTACAACTTTGTAAATCACACTATGAGCTGCTAAACTAAGACACTAGCACCCCAAAAATGTCATGGCACAACATGGACATCTTTCTTACTAAATGAGGATGGATCATGGGTACACCCTCTTCCCTAGAGGATGTATACCCATTACGCACTTTTCTCAATGGTTTAAAACTCTCAAACTCTTTTTCAATTACAAATGCCTAATTCTATGTGGTCTTTCCTTTCCAAGGATGTATGTAGTTGATTTCCTCTTTTATCTTCCATAAGCAATGGTTTGCACCCTACTAAAGTATCAAGTAGTATCCTCCAAAAAAGATGTGCTTCTTTCATATTACATACCTTGATTACTATCTAAAATTGTCATTCTAAATTCATTCTCCATAGCTATGAACTGTCTCTACAACTCATGTTTCATTTTATATCAAGATTGCACATAAAAGCCTATTAACTAGTTTATTAATGTATTAATCATTTGATTATTTTAGTTGGTTAATGTGATTATAACATTGATTAATTTATTAAGTCATTTTTAGATATAAGTTATTTGTTCATTGAGTAATAAAATAATTGATACTAATGTTTCTTGTTATGAGTTGAAATTAACATTAATATTTGATGTTACTTGTTAAAGCTATCAAATTTCAATGAACAATTGTAGTTATTGCTTGTAAGCAATTCCCTTAGTCCTACCTTTTGTTGTCACTATTAAGACAATTACTTGTTTTTTGATAAGGGTAAACAATGGGTTTCTGTGAAGGTTCACACCCTTTTACAAAAGCAAGACCAAAATAGAACATTAAAATCCAACAAAGAAAATATGGAACAACTACTAGGACAAGCAGCAACTAAGCTACAAAAAAAAAATCTAACAACACAACACAAGAAGCAACACCAAACCTAACAGAACAAAACCAATCCCCTAAAAAGAGACTAGTCAGGAAACCTAAACCCATTGAACTCATGAGAGCTCTAAATAATTTCCATAGTTCTACCCATTGGCTTATTGAGTGAAGATACAATATTCCTTTGTTGAAAACCAAACCATGCTCTTTAGATTTCAAAGGATCACTTAAGGTTCTCATGCCCCAATGATCAAGATGACTCGTACCCTCCATTTTCTTTTTCTTTGAACGGACAAAGTAGAGCAGCCCATAAAGGGCTACGAGCAGGACTCACCATACCACCACGGCAAACAACCCTCTCCCCTTCAACCACCTTCAAACTCCTCTCACCTGTAGGCTTCAAATGAGAGGTTTCATTTACCTTTTCTAAGGAGGCATTTCTTCATTACCCTAAGGAATACAAAGCTCCTCTTTTTCTTTCCCTCTCCAAGCATTCTTTCTCCCACCTATTACCCAAGCACACAGTCTCGAGTGACCAACCATAGGGGCACATTTGACTCATATTTGAGGTTATCTCATACTCGATCCTTTGCTCCCAAACACCGAACGTAGAAGACAAGGTAACTAAACTTGGAAGCTTCTTATCAACATCATATTCACATAGAATTTGGCAAACAACATATGCTTCCTAGATCTATTCTCAAGGTCAAAAGCAATGAGTTACCCTAAGGAATTAGCAATATCCAGCAAAATCTCTTCTTCCCAATATTCCAACAGAAATCTTGACAACCTAACCCAAATGTGGATCCTATTAAAGCATTCCTCTAGATTAAAACCCAATTTCCACTTTTGAAGAGACCCAATCTCCTAATGAACCAAGGACCACCTGAAAGCATCTTGATACTATTTCATGCTTCGAAAAGGATATTAGAAACAAGCGATGAGACAAAATCAAGATCTTTGTTTGGCCAAAAGGTTTATGTTTCCTCAGCACCCATCTTGTCACCACACCAATGTTTGGCCAAGATCTTGAGAACTTTGCAATAAGGACATTTTGAACCCTAAATGAAGGTTTATCCACAATAGAGGGCTTGACAAAAGAGGGCTAGAGAATCACTTACCACTGGCCACATCTACCCAAGATCTCTTGCTTATATCAAGGTCCTAAAACCTCATCCCTTCAAGACTAGTATCTCCAACATTTAAAGGCTTTGCTGATCCACGGGCAATAGAGAGCTTCCCAGCCACCAACAAACCAAAATCCCTACTGTAAGAATCCTCTCTAGGAATCCTCTCTAGGTGGATTCTTTGATAATACAAATTTTCTGCCCTTGTTTAATAACTTGGGTTTACAAATCAATGTTTGTTTGATAGATGTTTGAATACTTTGCCGAGTTAGAATGAAGTGTATACACATATACCAATTGCAAGGTAAATATGCTCAACAATTAAAGTCCTATCATAAATCTGATTATATAATTCTCATTGTATGCTAACTGCTGAAGCAAGCCTTTAAATATTCATTACTAATCAGATTACAAACTTTCAATACAGAGCCACTTACATTGCTTGCAAAACATTAATTCCATACCCGAATATTGAGATATCAAATATATATAAAAACCTGGAAATGATTGCAGCAAGATGATGACTGGTTAACAAATCGAATGGCTACTGTAGATGACTTTTCCCACCTCCAAACTGATACCAAATGCCTTAGTAGAGCAAGACAATCCCTATAAGAATAATAGACATTGAATAGGCTAGGCGTTTGGAGCCTAGAGCAACACATCCCTGCCTGAAGCTTTGTACAGGCTGCTACAGATTATAAATTGCTCTTCTATGACTCACGTGGCTGTGAGAAGATGAATATACACCAATTGAAATCTCAGCATAGGCTAGCATGGAATAATCTGGTATTTATTCTACAAGCCCTTCTTATTTGCTGAAAATAATCTTTAAATCTGATGCACCTTAATTCCCACGTGCTGGATGAGGAATATGCACAAAGCCATGAATGTATTCAATGATGAGAATACTTTGATATTCAAATCTGCGATGAAACCCTATGAAACTCCTTGAATAGTTCGATGTAATCTCCACCAATGATGCACAGTACTGCAGCAAACACTATTCGCGTGTACTGTAGCATAGGTACTGTAGCAGCAATAAACCCCTACAATCTCCTCAAGAAACTTAAATAAAACTTCACCAATATGCTCAGATTGGACTCCTGGATGAAGCCCCACACTCAAGCAATAATCTCAACTAGTCTTTCACAGCCTCAAAATTGCACAACCTATGAGAGTTTCCGTTCCCAAAGGCTCAACAATGGCAGAAACCCTAGCTGGTTCCTTCTCCAACCAAGAACTCCAAAATCACAATTTTTTAATCTTCAAGAATGCCCATCCATTTACTTTTTGAAAACTTATATAGCCTCCTCAAGGACGTCGATCCCTTCTAGTGGCTTCTAAAAAGCATTTAATGTCATTTAAAATAATATAGCTTGTGTGCACATTAACTTTATAAAATACTTTAATATTCAGCCTCCAAAATATAATTCATTAATGCACTTTTAAGTCACTTAAATGAGGGTCATGGCCCCATCAAGCATAAAGTGACATTTTAAACTTTATATTATAATTTTATATTACTTTATTATCATTAAAATGACTTTAATGATAATAACTTCATAAATACCCATTATTTAACCAAGCCAACTGAGCAAGGAGATCGACATTGCAAACCCATCACATTCAAGTGCCTTACTAAATATAGCAATACTGACTCCACTGAAATGGTGACTTACTATAAATAGTAAGTGTGAAGAACTAAGTCAAACGAAAGCCAATCATGAACCCAAACTCTACTCTGAAAGAAAAGGCAACCAAATAACTACCAAACCAGACCCTCTAAACAACTCCATTAGCCTACAAGGGTCAAATGATAGGCTAATCCTCCAAACTTTGATGCTTGAGAAAATGGGGACATTACACCTACCAAACTATAACAACACCCCCTATATATTGTTTTTTTTTTTTGAAAAAAAATTGAACATGAAAAGCACAACTTTAAATTGCAAACATGGGACACACTGTAGTCATAAGTCTAATATTATTTTAAGGTACAAGTCACTACTGTTACAAGTTTCTTGAATGTATGAACACTCAATCTTGAAATCTCTTAATATAATATGAACAGATAACTGAAACCCACTATTAAAAAATAGTTAATTGCAGGTTTGTTGTTGCAGTGTGCAGGTATGGGCAGCACTTTCAATCTTCAAACTCATCCCACTATTGGCTCTGGAAGTTCCTCCTAGCTGTATCGATTATCCAAACAAGTGCCCAACCTTACCAAGTGTTGGTTAAATGACAAGAACAGGCAGATACAGGTCTTCTGTAGCAATCTAAGCATGAACGGGCCCTAAAATGGACTATAACAAGACCCCAGCAACAAGGAAAACCCCTAATGGTCAACTCAACATGTATATGATACCCCCAAAGACTCCAGTTTGCTTAACAATCACCCACCAAGCCCATTATCCTTCTAAATGGCAGAAAAGACAGGTTTGGGATCTGCAAAGGCATTCAGTCATACCCAGCAAATTAAATTGTACTGAAACAGGGGCGTCCAGCTCAGGAAAATTGACATACACCTCACAACCCCAGTGAACCAAAACCAACCCACCTGGAAATAGCTACCAATGTCAGCACGCCACATAAGAACAAAAATGAGACTCAAAAAGTTGGCTGCTATAGCCTGTACCCTCACGCCTGGCTCCTTCTTGTGCCTGCAAATGGTACTGCCCTATGGAGATTATGGCTCTACAAACAGTCTTCAAACTCCTCAAAAGGGATCACCCAACATTAGGAATCCTTTGCATACAAATTCCAATGAAGTTCTGGAACCCTTCATCATCATTTCCGGCAAATAGAAGTGGTAAGGACTCCTCCAAGCAAATTGTATGACCAGGTTTAATCCCCTCTGAATACTCAAAAAAAAACACATCAAAATGCCTCTCAAAAAAAACACCCACTCAAGCCAAAATCTTGCAATCAATTAACCTTGAAAATCTTCATCCTTTTGAAACCCTGAAAAAATTCGAACTTTGTAAAAATCAATGTGATTCCTGTGTGAAATCACCCAACCAGCTAGGATGGATCTTTCACCATCGGAACTAGTAAAGTGTAATGTCCCCAGTAGGAACATTCAAAATAGATTTACTAAAATTGATTTAAAGTTTGCAATAGATATGGTAAATGAACAATCACAGATATATGATAGGATATTAGATAATTAAAGTTGATAATAACTCTCTTGAATTTCTGATATGTAGTCTGATTTCTTTACAAGAAGAGAATCAGATATGATTTCAGGAGGATAGTCTTCATGTAAGAGCTTATGGAATATTATTATTATGCATATGCCTCTGAGTTTGGTATGGACAAGATGATGACCTTGATCCTGATATATCTGTTTTCCATCTCTGAATTATAACTCTATAATCAGGCATTAGTATAAATTTCTGCCTATTTATGATAAATCAATAGGTCTTAAGTCTTGATTGCTGTATCTGATTTATGCCCCTAGAAACCATGCATTAATTGTATAAAAGTCTGCCAATATATCTTAGATTTTTGGCCTTGAAGTCTAATTGCTTTGTCTGAATATTATCTTTATAAATATGCAAATTATTTTGGAGCTGTTCCTGAATTATATACATGAAATATATGCCTCCATAGTAAATAATATTCTGCTCAAACTAGAGTGATCCAAATCTGGAGTTAAATATTTAAAATCTGAATTCTATTTGCCTTCTCCCAACTCTTATTTCATTTTATATCCTTTTTGTCTCCAAGAGTAGAGACACCTTTTTGAAAGATGATAACCCTTCAAACAAACATGAATGATTAATTTATTAACATTATTCCTTGATGGAGATCGGTTTCTTCCAACTAGCGATCCCTCTTAGAATATTCAGCGGTTAGTAATATTGGAGAAAGCAAGCACAAAGGTCCCGATTTTTAAAGAGGATGGTCTGAATTGACTATTCCAAGTGCCACGTAGGCTGCCAAGTATAGATCGTACTATCCAAGGAAAGTGCGATAGGGACTTATACTCCAGCAACTATTTGAAAGCATAGGAAGGAAGTTGGCGACTGCTCCGTATGAAACTAATGATCCACGTCCTTCCATTCAATAGGCGGCAATCATAGATGTGGGCTTTTGATATATATATAGTGGTTTGACTGTTGTAGATTTATCATAGGTGGCAATCATGCCAACTCCTCATTGTATTACTACTATTGATGATGGCTCACGCATAAATGATGGTCCACATCCAGCAATGGAGACTTTAAAATAGCCCAATTATATTCACACTTAGCAGAGTATCGTGTGCTAAGATAATATTCACTCTTCTATGTGATGTAACCCATGATATTAGAGCCAATATATCAAATGGCATCAAATCATATGCACACCAATAGAAGTACTTGCACCAATACAAATGACCAAATAGATGAGCATAATATTAAATATATCAATTCTTCAAGGTAAAGGCCTTGTTATGTGATCTAGTCATGGGATGGGGTTATGACATAAAGATTGATGAGGGTTTTGTCCTCAATCAACTCCTGGAAGAATTCACCGTTCACCCCGATAGCATCTTTTTATGTGTGCAAACTTGAATGAATGAAAATGAGAGCCAAAACCCCTTTATATAGACTAAGATGGAAAATGGCATTTTTTAAATTCAAATATTTCATTTTCCCTCAAAAAGGCCCCTTTAACAACTTAAGTCCCCATATTTCATTTCCCTAGGCATCCAATTTGGGGAACATAATAACACTTTATAATATTTAACACTAAAGTGAATATTAAAACATTACTTTATAACTTTAGTTCAAATATTTAAATAATCCGATCCTACTTACGAAAAGCTCTACCAAGACACCAGAAATGGAAATGATCGCACCAAGAAGCAACTAATGCCGAGGAAAGATGTCAAGTGCCAAAACGGACACTTGCTAAAAATAGCCATGTTCTCCAAGATATGTGCAGAACAACCCAAATGGCCAAAAACGTTAAAATAGCACCACCGCTAACTTGAATGCCATTTGAATGCCAAAACATCACTAGATGCCAAAAAAACCCAATACTAAGCTTTCCAAGATTTTTAAAGTCCCCTAACCACCACCAATTAACCTATGGGAACTCTGGAATAGGCTAACAGACATATCAGCTGACTACGCTTGAGAAAAGGGCATTACACAAACACTAAATGAGAGATGTTGGAAACCCAATAACAACCCCACTTGGGGCATTCCTATCCTTTGAAATCATGTGAATAGCGCGAGCCAAACCCCTCCCAAAAGCCCCTAATGCTTTGACACCTCAACACACTTACCTATAGAATTCACAAAGCTAGAGGGAAGAAGAAAACCATTTTGTAACCCATACCTCAAACCAAGAATGCCAAAGTCTCTGCAACCCATAGGAACAGAAGGAACACCAAAAGGCATACCCAATAGCAAGCTTAGAAACCAAATGTTGAGCCTCTAGATAGATATCCACTAAATGTTCTTCCTCCTCGTTGAGGTTGTCATTCCAATCATTGATGCCATCACTGCCTTGCCAATCATCCTCATCCTTTCCATCCTCCTTGTCCTCTCTATCATCCCTACTCATTAGTCAGCTGCATATTCCCTCCTAATTCTAACCTATTCTCACCACTCACTTTCCCTCTCACCATTACTATTATTACTCGATTATTAGTTAACAAAAATCATTAAAATAATAATATCTAATTCAAATTTGTTATAATGACCATTTTATAGAGTTTAAATTTTTATAACTTGTACTTCTTTTAAAAAATATATCTATCCCTTTTGCCTAGGATTTTGGGGGAACTTCTACAAGTCTCCTTTTTGCCTTCCCGTATTTCCTCATCATCGATGTTACATAGTAATATTACCTTCTACTACCAACTAGTTTCACCAAGATCACTCACTAGCACTATCTGCAGCTCTGGCCCAAGAAAACTCTGCATTAGCCATATTCATGCAGCCAATCTTCATTTATTTTAGAAAGCTACTGATTTGGAATTCTCAAAAACAATAAAAGCATTTCCCAAGATGGTCAAATCCATTGATCTCACAAACATACTATAAAGTGCAACAATCCAAAACAAGCTATAATCTGCATGGTTCACTAAGATAGGCCTCCCAATACCAAAAAATTAGGAAATCCAATAGACAAAATTTTCTTCATGTCCATAAACAGTTACAGCTTCTGAAGATTAGCCATTTTGTATTGCGTCCCTACATTCAATTACCTTTCAGTCAAAAAGTTCAATGTAATTGAGCAAAGCTTGGAGAGCATCATCACTATCCAATAATGAATTATGAAACAATACAATCTAGTAAGGTAGCATAGTTTGAACACAAACCGTCACAACTTCAGGGCTTCCTATTTCATCACCACCATATACAAAAAGCTGCCCTCCATCTTCTGAATTGTGCTTTCCATTTGCACACCATCGTAATACTATGACAGGGATTCTACGTTTGCTAGAGGACAACTGTATCTTGACAACAGTTTTGCTTGAAGAAATGCTGACATCTGAATGGCGATCTTTACTACTTGAGCCAGATGGTATACTCCACAACAAAATATCTCCATCAGTATAACCCACAGCAAGTATACTTCCATCAACAGATGCCCAGCAGGCACAACAAATTTCTTTCTCTTCATCGCTATCATCTGCTTCAACCTCTGGTGTTCCATCTCTCATCCTTGTAGAACTGGCCGCCTTATCATTCTTCAGATGAAGGTTTGCACCTCTGACTGCAACAGCACATGCTTTATATAGATCCCATAGAATAATCAATCCATTTTCATAAGCAATAAGCACCCTGCATATAGAATAAAGTCAGATAAGACAATTACACAAAGTAAAAAGAGTACAAAAATGCAACTGATTGATTCTGAAAGTAATATAACTACCTATCACTTGGATTAAGAAAACTCCACTCTACATTATAAATTATACAAGCCTGCAAAAGCTAAAGAAAGATTCCATGCATAGAGCCAAATACTCTTTATGTGGTCAGGATGCCCTTGTAGAGACCTTGGTTAGTGGAATGAAGTGAAACATCTTCAATAAAAAATGCAAATGCAAACTATCAGCCTTCACACTGTGAAAATAACACAAAATTCCTTTATGAGAGCTTAATCAGGAGTTATCCAAAATGCGAGTGTTTAAAAGAAAAAGGAAATGAGATAATACTTCAAATGTTACTCAACTTTCCAAGCAAACCCACTAACCGAACTCTGTCAAGCCATTTGCCTATAAAGGAAAATTATTGTAATTGGATAAACTAAATATTGTTTGTTCAATCAATAAAGTTTGTGTTAGAAATGCTTGGTTTGAGTTCCGATGCCATTTAAAATCAAAGGGCATAGTTTGCAATTCATCTAACTAAATATACATTCATGTTGTGAGTCATGTCATTTCATTATCCTCACATTTATTACACGTTCAGGGATTACTAATTGAAACTTTTTGCAGTCCTGTTTTCTTTGTAGAAAATTACAGAGCTATTAAATTCGCAATTTGCAGTCATGAGGATTTTCCTGCCACAATTTGGAGTCTGAAAATCACTATTTCGGTATTTCCAGTTGTGTTTTCTTTGTAGACGATTATAGAGCTTTTCACAGTCACAGCAAACTAAAAACCTGTCTAAAAGGGGAAAATCCACGACCAATATTTATAGTATGTTAAACTCACTAGTGGCTCATATGTCTATACCAATATTACATTGCATGGGCCTACACAACGGCTAGGGCATGTTTCAAGGAAAAGAAACACATTCAGAAATATCACGAAGCTGAATGGTGTGTATAACTCGTCACCATCACAAGGTGTTGACTCCCAAACTAAAAAATATCTGCATTTGCAGCCATGTATTAAGAATTGAGGATTTAGGTTCTAAAACTCAGGATCTTTTGTTGTTGTTCCAAGCACAATTGCAAGAGAAAGATAATATTATTGCTGATTTAGTAGCAATGATTACTAAGCTCAAACAAACCATAGCCACTCCAACTGATTCCCCATGCCTTCTTTGACATAATTAAGTGGTTTCATGTAATAAGCTACCCTGATCTGGAAACCCTTTTGGCACTAATTTTTTTCAATTTTCAACATCACAGCTTTACAGACATTTTGTCAAACAGTTTGTATTAAGTTATTCCAGATGTGATTCTAATTTGCTCCCAAGTGAATGCAGTCTAAACACATATAATATTTTTATCCAATGTCAAAATTACAAGCAACACTAATTTAAGAGAGGCAATACAGTGCATACAAAGATGTTGCAAGAGCAATCTTCAGATATATATATCATATGATTTATACATTTTATTACCACCTCCCGGGAAAATCAGAATATTGAATAATATAACAAAGGTATAAATCTGACCTCAAAAACAATGTTTACTTCTGGAAAGAATACAAGTCTTCAGCTAGCAGTTTGAAGCCAAGTGCAACCTTTTTAAAACCTTAGTGTCTTCTACAGGACCAAACACATCCTCCAAACAAGTATAACTGCTGAATCATCATGAGGGGCCCACCAATTCCACTTGCATATCCTTAAAGAAGTCTCAATATTAAAGACCCATAAAGGGCCACAATATTCTGTTGGACAGAGATACTTTCTGAAGGATCTTCACAGCTGGAGACTCCCAACCAAGTCCTTTACGTGGCTCTAATCACATTACACCACGAATCATCACATAAGCAGCCACAAATTCTCTCATATAACCTTCGATTAAAGGTGCAGTGCCAAGGTATATGAAGCGGCACTCAAGAATGAAGCGCTACCTTCTGTGTGCTCGTCCTTTTAAAATTGTGCTCTCTTCAATACTCTGTTTTTTCCCTTGATATTTGAACGTTTTCTTGAATCAAAGGAGACTAAGACTTGCTGAATTCAAAAAATCTGTTCAATCCTCCGACAATATCAATTTTCTATACTACATCGACGGCATCTACAAAGTAATTGTCGGTTCCTCTTTTATATTGCCATGGCTTCAGAGATAATACCCCCGACACAAATTATCACGGCACCAAACACTTAATTTGACTTTCTCTTTAATCTTTGCAATATAAATCTTTATTTTGTCATTTTGCATAGCTTTTGGATGATTGGGAGGTCTGAGGAAAGGTCCATGAAATTACCTTAATTGGCGTCAAGCATTAGTTTGATTTAATTTTGCTTATCACTGGTGATCCGACTCTTCAACATCACGGCTACATATAATACTTGTGAATTCTAAACAGCATTCAATCTTTTCGCCTAATTTATATGCTCTGCTCTTGTCGGTAGATGCCTCGGGCCTCAAAGAAAGCGTCCCAACAAACTTCCGCTGATTACTATGATAAAGGAAATGCAGAACTATATGATTTCAAATCCTTGTTAGCAATAGACGGTGGATTAGAAGAATTCCGAATGTTCAAAACTGAACTCCAATTCCAGGTTATCTCTTGCGACCCTTCCACGAGTTAAATATGGCTCTTTGAAATTTGGATGACTCCTTCTTTGTGCCTCCAGAGAAATCCTACCGCATGACTTGGTTATTCAATTTTATGCTTTGATTGAGTATTTATGACTACCAGCTTGATACTCAGGAAAATGACACTTCTTACCACGGTTCAGTTCCTCTGATCGATTGCCCCACGATAGCACAGAACCTTGGATTAATGACAAACAAGAAGGGAATAGCTAGCTCATAAGATTTCATGAATGTCTTCACACTGCCATTTCAGTCCATTTAATTCCAAATGCTCTGTCCTTCAATCTGCTCAGATTACTTCCAGATTACACCATGTTGGTTGGAAATTTTGTATTCTTATGAAAGTATACAAAATTGTGATTTCAACCACAGCACGTGAGATTAAACTCTCCTAATTAAGGGAAGGCTCCCCCTTTAACTAAATAAAACTAAATGGGTAAGACAGCAATCGTTCCTTTTATTTCAGGAAAGATTATATTCTCCTCTCTTCACAGAAAAGAAATAGTGAAAATTAATAAAACTTATTACAGCAGCTATGCAGTCAAATCAAGAAAGAGGAAATAAAGTTTCCTGAAAGCACAAAGACTTTCGTTACTTCCTCCGGGACGGGAAATTAACCAATAAGTGCAAAGTCTTGAGGAGTGAGATCCTATCTACCCTTTTCAGAATGATTACTTAATGAAAATATACAACATAAAACAGCTCAAAGTCTGTAACTACGATGTATCTTTTGATTACTCTAAATGAGAATTACTACGAGTACAAAGTCTTGTAATTCTTCTCAATTTCTAATACTAACTACAAATTCAATCTTCACATTTACAGCACAAAGACTGCAGATATTTGAATTGAATCTCTCTTCAGCAATATTCCACAATTCTCAAGTAGTCACAAAATAATGCTCCAAAATGACATAAGAACATGAAGGATGCAAAATGAGAATTCAGCTCAAAGTCTGAAATTCCAGCTTCTTGATATTACTTGAAAATTCACAATTATCAACTATAAAGCTCAAAGACTTTATGAGTACAAAATTCTGCAGAGTTTTCTTGCTTGCTAAAAAGATAAAAGATTACAATAGAACCCTCAAGTATTTATAGGAGAGAGGTCTGGAGAAAAAGGTGGGAGGATCTCAACAAACTTGAGAAAATCTCTCAACCGATAACTAATTGCAATTGACTTATTCAAAATTACAATCCAAATTGTGATTTGTTTTGTAAGATCTTACATGTAATTACATTTTCCAAAACTGCAAGCAATGAACACTTGCAATTGCAAAACTTGCTTTTACATATATTTTGTCGAAAGTAAAATACATAAAACAACCTAATATTTTAATTTGTCTCATTCCTATCTTTGAAAGACAAGAATTTCTTGATGATCGTCTGCAATTCATTTGCATCGGGGCCCAGTGTGTTCTTGGCAATTGCAACAATCTTCAAGATTACATCAAAATATCTGATTGTTGCAAGTCTATGTTCTTCATAAACAGTTTGCATTTTATCAAGGATTATTTGATGATTAACAAATTTGTGAATCGAATCCATGGTAAATTGCTCTGATTCCAATTGTTGACGAAAATTGGCTGCCATTTCTGCAGTAACTATATCAGCTGCAAATAATTGACCTTCATGATTCAAAACTGTGCAAGGGATTTTCTCAAAACTTGAAAGAATATCCTGCTGAACTTCATCATTCATTTCTAGAGTAGCCTGGATATCTTTGATGAGATCTTGAATAACTAATGACTTGTTTGTCATAAGTTCTTCAAATTCTATGTATTTCTCTCCGTTTGGTAGGATTGAGTTGCTGCATAGAATTTGTAACTTGACTTGATCTATCTCATGCCAGATTTTTAAATCCTTTTCAAGTGATTCCAAACTTTGCTTGAAAGCTTCCAAAGTTTGATTCAATTTTATCTTTACTATTCTAACATTGTTTAGAACTTGCAACATCTTTTCAATCATTGGAATGCTTTGGATCAATCAGCTGCGTTACCCATGAATCAACTGCTTTGGCTTTTTGTGCAATTTTTTCTAATTGTCTAACTGATTCATTAGGAGCGACTGAAGATAGAGAATCAACTGCTTCTGATGATCCAGTAATCCTTTGAATAACTGAAACTAGCTGATCATTATCCTCCTTGAGCTTTTCTTTTTTGGCTAAAAGTTTATTATAGCTTTGTGCCAAAATCGTCACTGAACTCTGAGCATCTTGCATTAGGTTAGCATGAGTCTGCTTGCCCAATTCCACCCTAGTGAACCTGTAATCAGACACTTGCATTTCTTCATGTGGTTTGTCAACAAGAGGTTCTGCAATCTCAGCATATTTCATTTTATTGCTGTCAATAAACACTTGCGATACTGTTTTTGCTTTCTTTGCAACTATTGGTTTTGATTTCTTCAATTTTTGGAAATCAAAAACATCAAGAGACACTGCTTGTTTCTTTCTTTTGGCAGCAATTGAATTTAACCATGGAGGAAGATCTAAGGTTGTCACATCTGGAATGGCAACTGCAGTCTCAATTTGTGTTACAACTGAAATTCTAGATGGTGCCTCAATTTGTACAGCAACTATGTTTTGTTCGGAAGACAAATTACGACTAGGATCAGCCATGAAACAATCAAAGCTTGCTACAGATGTATCTATCTCTAGGAGAGTTATTTCTGACATGGTTGGAAAAATTGGATTTGCATCAAAAATATTCTCCAAGTTATTGGGCAAGTTTCTTATGGGAGTATTCATTATTGATAAAGACCGATGACTAGTCTCTTGAGCTGGGATAGAAGGAACAAATATTGTGGAGAAGGAATCAACATCACTGTCGATAGGGGACACAGGAGATATGGCTGAATCTGGTATTGGAGCTTCAATGTGAGGAGTTATCTCACTTAGAATGGTAGAGGTTTCAAGAACCTCATCTTCTTCTTGCTAATCCAAAACTTGAATCTGCATTTTATTAATTTCTTTCCCCTTTAGTGTTTCCTTTTCCAATGGTTGTTCCGCAGCTCGGCTTACCTTCAACTTAATTCTAGTACCTGAAGAGGAAGCTCCTTCTTTTGATTTCTCTCTAATTTCTGACTTCAATCCTTTAGGACCAGCTGGATCATCTTCAGCCCTAACTCTGATTTTAATAGTCTTGACACCTATGCTTTTGAGCCAAGTGTTGGTGTTTGCCAAGACCGATTGAAACCTATCAAAAATAGAGACAGATTCCTTTTGAGACCACTGGATTGCAGGAATGGGGGCACTAGCAACCTCTTGTTCTTCATATTCAGGATCTAAAACCTGCCTATCATCAATTACACCTTCTGGAATTAAGGTCAGATTCAGATCAATAATTTGCTCCACTGTGAGCCTGCAATAATCCATTCTGTATATATCTTTTTCTATCCGGAGGTCTGCCCAAATGTCTTCAATACGGTGGACATGAGTGAAGGCTCTTTTAATTTTGTCTTTCATCCTTCTATAATCAAAATCCGTTCTGGCATGAAATCTTTTCAATGTTATTTCTTGGAGTTCAGTCTCCATTGCTTTGGCTCTTGAAGAAGTTGTCAAAGAATACCTCCCGATTACCATTGGATTATGTGATGAAATACTGACTCCAGTCTTGTGTTGTGTAGCTTGACGTGCATGCACTGCCATCAACTGCCTTCCTAGCTCCATCAGAATAATCTTATCTGTCGAATACCTTGGAAGCATATAAGGTTGGTCTTCAAAGCAGCCGACTCTCATATAAGTGAAGGTAGGGAATTGAAGAAACAAGCACCCATACTCATTTACTTTATTCCAAGCCGCCTCAGATACCCTGTTGTTTACCAATGCTTTGTCAAATAAACACATAAAATGACCAAAGAAAGCATCTTGAACTCTTCTATAATGCGCTCGGCTTGGTTTTAAAGTCAGCCGATCATAATACTCCCATACAAGCACCAATGATCTGTCACCTTGAGGAGATAGGCCTGGAAAATGCCTCAACGAAGCTGCTATATAAACCAAGTATGAGTTCATGTAGAAGGTAAGAGTGGTAGGAACCTGTGCAAGCTGTTCGCATAAACTGTCGCTGATTATTTCACCCCAGAATATCGGATGCTGTGCTTTTCTAATAACCACAATGAACTTATACATCCAGTTTTCAAACACATTGGAAACCTTCAACCCTGCTATTCTGCTCAGGGGAGTGATCATATCATTAATTTCTTCCTTAAAATCAGACCGATACAATTTGGGTGTCCGGGTCACACAAGGTCGTGATTTGAGAAGCCACTTAGAATTGATATGTTTGATACAATCATTCTTTTTCTGCTCGAAATGTTTGTGAGCACTCTTCAATGTGATCTCTGAATATGTAGTAGCATCAAGAACTCTAAAAATTATGTTGATTGTCTCAGCATCAAGTCTGATAACCACGTTGCCGTCATCATCTTTGATGGTTCTAGATTCACTGTCAAAACGGGATACACATGCAAGAACGAATTCAGGTTCAAGAGCAGCAACAGGAAAAGAAGAGACCAGATGAATATGACTTCTCAGCAATTTCTGCATGTCATGAGAAGTAGATTTCTCAGCTCTCCCAAGAAACTCGGACATATCAACATGCCCAATTTCTGTGTCCTTGATTTTGTCAATATTTGAAACCACGTGAGATGGGGAAATCTCATTCTGATACTTATCAAATTTGTATTTCATCTTTTTGCTTATTGGAGAAGTTGGTTTGTCTGTCATTGAACAGGTATCTGCAAGACTGCGGTGAAAACCCCATAAGGTCAGAACATCATCAACATCAACATGAGTGGACATGGTGAAACTCAAACCCTAGGACAATGAAATGGTCTTTAGAAAAATGATGGAAAGTGAATGGTGAAGACGAATTCAGGTCTTGATGGAATGATTGCAACCAAAAGCAACGTTTTATCTTCTTGAAACAGCAAGACAAAGAAATTTTTGGCTTGGATTTTGAATCATGTCTAAAAAAGTTCAACTTTTGAGCTTTTTTAAGGCATTTCGGGTTTTTCAAGGACTTCAACAATTTTATAAAAGGCAGTCGGGATTTTTTAGACATTTGACAATTTTACTTTTTTGCAATTTTTAAAATTGCAATCCCAGCTGTAAATCCCGATTTGCATATTTGGTTCTCAAAACCCGAAATATGACTCAAAGTGAAATTTTTTTTTGGAAAATGACAATGGAGGATTTGAGGTGGATGAATGGAAACGAAATGAAGTGAAAACTTTATTGCTGGGAAAAATGGCGTAATGAAAAACGCATTTTGAATGAGGCATTTGGAAAATGAAAATGCGTTTGAAATGAAGGCGAATAATGGGAGGGGGGGGGGTATATGGAATACAAAGTAAATGTGTAATCATATTTGAAAATGAAATGATATAGGATGAAACGAAGGGCGGATGATATGAAGGGTATATGATAAATAAAAATGCGTTTTGAATAAAGGCGAGCTAAATGACAGTGAAAACGCGTTTTGTAAAGGCAGATAATGAAAATGAAAACGCGTTTTGTAGGAAACAAAAGCGAATGAATATATATATGGTGTAAACGAGAATAAACAAAGGGGGATGAGTATACATTTCAATGTATATCAGTAATACATGTGAAAGAAAAACGCGTTTTAAAGAAAAGACGTTGAAATTTAAAGCGAAAAGCGTAAAAGTAAAACACGTTTTATACAAAAATGACAAACAACAGAAAGCGTTGAGAAAGAAAAAGAAATGAACAACATACCTGGAAATAAATCCGCAAATAAGAAAAATGGTGGAGAAACCCTAGGCGTATTCAGAAAATGAAAGAAACCTGGCTTATTTACAGAGGAAAATCCAATCTTCAAGCATTAAGATCGATAAAATCTCCTTAGAAAAAGGAAGACAAAACAAATAGAACTCAAACAGCTCAAACCAAAATGGCGTCGGACTTTTTAGAGTTCATTGCAACAAAAAATGTCATCAAAAACTGAAATCGGGCTTTTAAAATCATTAAGCAATTTTGTTTAAAACAAATTTGGATCTTTTTGAAGCTTTTGCAAGTGTTTTAAACAAAATCGGACCTTTTTGATCAAATAACAATTTTGCTTAAAGCAAATCGGGTTTTTAAAACCAAATAACAATTTCACTTTTGACAAAAATGAGCACTCATAACAAATTCGGACTTTTTGACTCACTTAAGCAATTTCGGAATTTTTAAGAGCTTTAGCAATTTTGCCTTTTAAGCCAAAATTTCCCTACTTGCTGAGTTGCTCCAAAAACCCGATTTTGACAAAAAAGACAAGAAAAAAGACTCAGAAATTGATAAAAACGGAAAAGAAAGAGGGAAAAAGAGTAGCCCAAAGGTTTATAAACTTAAAACTGAGATTCGCCACTATTTGCACCTCGTAATGCGTGCCATAGAGAAGAAAATCTTCAAATTTTATGAAAATTTTGAGTGGTTACCGAAATTTTAAAACGAGTCAAAAATTCGGGATAACACACCACCAAGTTTGTTTTTTCTTCAACTCCAACCATTTCTAATTGTCTAATTACCAAGTTGCCCAAGATGCATCTCTTAGCATCAAAGACAACATTCTCTACTGAAGCTTTCCGGTCCAGGTAGAGTCTGAAACCATCTTGGTTTCCAGTTCCCAAAGAACTCTAATATTCCCAAAATCCAACCTGCTGAAAATAACTCCCTCAATTCTTTTATTTTTCCTCCTCCTTGTAACTCCTGGTGGCTCTTCATATTTCTTTTTCTTTTAATTTTCAATTGTGACTTATTTCAAATTTGCATTTAATAAGTCATATTAATATAATATTATTTAATTACTAATATTTCTTTCTGAGTTAACTTTTGGAGATAAAATATTAAGTAATTAAAATAATATTATATTTTCTTCATGTAGTAAAAAACGGGACATTACATTTCAGAAATTTGAAAGAAAGCAATTAGAGATAGCTAATCAACATGAGCACCTTCTACAAAAAGCCACAGTTAATTCAAAAACAATTTGATGAACAAAAATTGTGCATGCATGTGGTTAAAGGGAAGAAAGAACCTCTAGTTGTGGAAATGGCTATCCAAGCAAAGTTTGGAGAAGAAAAGGCATGTCTAACCAAGGCACCAAACCTTCATGTCCATGGCCTCATTAAACTAATTGATCCCTTATAGGTAGGTCATGCATTCTTGCATGAATCTTTGCACTTGAATGATATCTCTCTCAACAATGCTTGGACACTAATGAACAGAATCCTTTTCATTCAATTCTGAATTGGAGGAGAGTGTTTGAAGCATTTGACATTAAACAATTGGAAACACCTCTAAATCGGGTCTGCTGCAAATAGTTTGACAAAATGCTTGCATTCTCAAACTTTGGAAAATCCTAAAAAATTTATTCATCTGGGGTGAGGGATCTTACATTTCCTCAGTCTTGGTCTCAGCACATAATTCGTCCTATTCATAAGTCTAGAGATCTCACCAATCTTGGCAACTATAACACTATCATGATTGGGCATACTTTTGCTAAACTTTATGCCACAATATTAGGCAATCAATTTTCTAGGTACCTAGAGAAATGGAATCTTCAAGCTTGTGGGTAGGCTAGCTTCAAGAGAGATTATCAAGCCATTGACAACATCTTTGCACTTTAGGTTGTTATATAGGACTCACCACCGATCTTCCACAGCCTTTTGTTGTTTCAGACTTCAAGAAAGCCTTTGACTCAATTCTAAGACCCATGTTTTTCTAGCGGATGTGCAATGTCAACATTACCACTTCTCTCATTACTACTCCTCGAAGGATTTATCAGAGACTTGTTACAAAGCTTTGTACCTCTCACAATCTCTCAAACTTTGTGAGGAGAACCATTGCAATTGTTGCCACATGTCCTAAAAGTGCAAAATTATCTAAGTCTTGTATCCTCTTTGTTACCTTGGCCCTACTCTACCCATCATTGATAACTGATTAGAGAGTTTCTTCAATAGGCCTCCATCAATTTGTGCTTATAGTTATGCTTTTCCACCCCTAACACCTTTGTCATGTGCCTTAGTTCCAAATTTTCAAACAAATTCTATGTATGAGGGTGTTTGGGTCAATTTCTAGCCTTGGGTAGGTTTTCAAGGGTTTCCTTACCTTGGCACCTTTTCCCTCATTTCCTCAAACCCCTATTTCCCTTCATTTCAAGATCCCAAGCTTTTCCTTCCTAAGAAGATTCTCCCTCAAGTACCCGATTCCTCATGCTTTTGGAACTATGCTCGGAAGGGAGTCATGCCAATAGACATATGATGCATAGTATTGTAACAATACTCGCTCAAATATAACCAACGCACCCATGCTCTCTGCTGACCCGAAACATAATTACGCAAATATCCCTCCACCCACTTGTTGACAATCTCTATCTGCCCATCAGTCTGAGGGTGGTAACTGGTGGTGGGGGTCAACTCTGTACCTGTAAGTCGGAATAGTTCCTGCCAAAATATACTCATGAATCTACTATCCCGATCACTGACAATGGTCCTGGGGAGTCCATGGAGACGGAATGCCTCATGAAAGAATAACTTTGCCACCTATGAAGTTGTGAAATCGGCTGCAATAGAAAAGAAGTGTGCATACTTCGTCAATCTATCAACAACCAACATATATGCAGTCCTTCCCCTGAATTCTCGGAAGACCAGTAACGAAATTCATCGATATACCTTCCCAATTCTCCTCTGGGATAGGCAATGGCTGCAGAAGTCCTGCTGGGAAAGTATGCTTTGACTTGTTCTGTTGACAAGTCACACACTCGCGAACATAGCGTAGGACATCACCCTTGAGACCCTTCCATGAGAATCTCTCAAGGACCTATTTGTATGTCTTGAAGTACCCAGGATGTCCTGCTCGTGTTGTATCATGGATGGCACATAGAATCTTTTCCTTCAACTTCGATCCAGGAACTAAATAGATTCTATCCTTGTAGTATATCACAACATCAATCACAGCGTACCTGTCATCCTGGACCTGTCCATCCACAACCTCACATACGAACTCATTTTTGGAATACTCAACTAAAAGTTGAGACTTCCAATCAGCTGAAATCTCACTCATGGAACAAAGGGCAGCAATTGAAGGCCTCCTGGAAAGTGCATCAGCAACAACATTTTTCTTCCCCTTGACAAACTCAATGTCAAAATCATATGCTTGAATCTTGTTGACCCACTTTTGTTGGCGCTCATTAAGTTCTTTTTGTTCCAAGAAGTATTTCAAACTATTGTGGTCAATTTTCACAACAAACTTCCCATCCACCAAATATTGTACTCCACCTGGATCCCATCAACAAACTGGAAGTCCTTCCATCTCAACACCAATGGACTTTCACTGTGCCACTCTGATATAGACACCTGTATGCCCAAAATGAAGGAACTTATCATAGTTCCAAAGAAGAGATGCTCCACATATGTCACTACCAGATCTTTGCGCCATCACATTCATCCATAATGTAACACCTCATTATGTTGCTGCTATAAACCAAGACATCATTGACCCAATTGAGAACTTTACTCCACATGAGGCCACAAGTACTAGCAACAATCAATGTTGTTAGGAATTCATCAATGAGCCAATCTTCAGCAAGGAAAGTGAGATGAATACTTCTCCAAGACCTCCAAACAGCTGCTGCAACTTTACCTATATCTCCACAAGTTAGAGTGCCTTCATTAGATGATGCCAAGTAAATGTTTTGTTTAGGCATGCACCAAATGAAGTCCCTTACATGCCAATCTTCATAGCCCACTGTCAAATCTAAGAAGACTGAGTCACCAATCAATAAGTACTGCCCTATCATATGAAAGAGTTGACAAGTCCACGGATGAATAGTAGATGTTTTCCTTTTGCATCATAGACAAACCTTTAGTGGCTGGTCCACTATGAGGGCCACCCAATATCCATCAACTCTAGGTAGGAAATGATCAACTTCACACCTGACCATCCCTACTTAAATGTTTGAAATGCAAGGTTTCAAATTTGACTCATGATATGAAATAGAATTGTTGATCAAACTCAGAAAATCAGACTTATGCTTATACCTCTTCAATATATCTTCGTTGTCCTCTTTTTCCCTTGGAAGAAATAAAGACCTAATGGAAGATTATCTTTGTTTCCTTGCATCATCTAGCTGATTGCAATGTTCTTTGACTCTTTGGAGGCATTGTCTTCCTTGGGCAGCAAGCATCTTTGCTTGGGTAGCTCTATGTAACCAATCTTCAGTCAACCTTTAACAATGCTCTATATCTACTGCCCCAAAGTACACAAAATCTGATTTATAATGGGTTGTATCATTCACATCATCATGACCCATGCTTGCACCATGCATAACCTCAAATGTAGAATGCAAACCATTGTTCTCTTCTTGACCAAAAGCTGCCATATCTTGAGGAAGAGGAGTTATGTCATTGTTGTTATAGAATTCAAAATCACTGTCATACCTTGATGTCAAATCTTCAATTGTTACAAGCTTCTTTTCCTTGTAAACCTCATACTCAACCTTTGTACCTTGATTATCAATGCTTATGCTATCCTCTATATTGACTAATCCATGTGTCCAATCTGCAACCTCATGCTTCTCTCCCCTTGCTGTTACGAAATCAGATTGCATGCAATCAATGTCTCCAATGTTGATCATATGTTCATCAACCCATACCTGGCTGTCCTCAATGCACTGCTCATGTCTTGATAGTGGGCTGCTGATTGCATTCAAGAAATCAAAATTATGGTCTCTTGTAGTGTCTTTGTTATCTTTAACAAGTTCTAACCTCTGACACTGAGAGTCATATATTGCCTCACCATTCCAAATCTGCATTTCCAGTGTGCTCTTTGTCTCCATCCACAACCATGCTGAAATCATCATGACAAACCAGACATTATCATATTGTAGAACCTTATGGTTAGACAATTTTCTAGTCCCTACAATCAGCTCTCTAAAGCAAAATGCTTCATATGACTTCAACAAGTGATCCTCCAATGTCAGCATATGAATGGGAAAAGTGAAATGAATCTCACTACATGACCACACATTATTACAAAATGATTTCTTACCCATGAGTTGTAGAGTTGTCTCATGCAATGGAATATAGGTGGAATCCACATCCCCATGTAGCTGATCAACCAAAGTAGAGTTTGCAAACTCCGAGGACACATCTTCCTGCACCATTTGGCTGCCATGTAGACTTATGCGTTCCTCACTTGAGGCTGTAATTGTTGCTTCTTGCTTGTTCATATCCTCTTGTGACTGGAGTGAACATGTGAACATGGTTTTATCCTCCTTAGGGCTTCCACATGTTCGGCTTGAAGTCCAAACTTCTAGACATGATGACTGAATTTTATCTTTTCCATGGTCATTTGTAGGCTGCAAGTTGCAAGTAAATGTTTCCTCTTTCTTCTCCATCCTTTCTTGAATGGTGACTTCTAAGTTTTCTTCATTCAAGAATATTCCTACTGGCAGCAGCTCCTTACTCTTCTCATTCATTTCAATTTCTGACTTGTTTTTAAGACAATACTTTGATTCATCATGCTTAGCGTTGAATCCCTCTTGACCTTGCCCTTCTTTTGATTCTAATGGAAATTCATAATTCATTTCTTCTTTTATTCTTCTTATGTAATACCTGTCAAAAGATTTGGTAGCCCTGACCTCCTCAGCGTCACTTGAGTATTCATCAAAGATTTTGATAACCTCCTCATACACAAGTATAATTTTTCTTGTCAGAACTAGATATTCTTCAAATGTCAAAAGGTTTTTCCTCTTTTGATATCTATTATACCATTTGCCAATCTTAGTGGCAGCAATTTCATTTTCTTTTTCTTCCATTATTGAAAAACAACCTTAGTATCCCACACGCTGGCAAGATTTTGCTCTGATACCATTGAAAGATTCCCACCCAAAACTGATTTGATTTTTTTTTGAGTTTTGACCTTTCAAAATCTTTGACCACCGTATAGGAATGTTTATGTTTTTGTTTTGTTTTGCGTTTTTCCGATTTTTTTGGTGTTTTCTGTTTTATGCATATAACATGACATAAACAATTGCTGGAAATAGAAGATAACTGAAGAATACAATAGTTCTATTACTAAAATACTGAAATTACATAAATGTGGGCTAAATGCAACATACCCATTCATCCATAGACCTAGAAATGAACTATTACAAGGCTGAAATAAAATTCTCAGGTCTGATATAATCCTGGATCAACAAATTTGAGCTCTTCCAACTCTAAATATGACTCCACAATTTAGCTCCAGGTACGAGATGATTTCTTTTAACTGTTGTAAGTGAATTTCCAGCTCCAAAACCCTCAAAAAACTCCACTTGGTGTTTACTTCACCGGGTGTGATTCGACGTACTACGTACTACGAAAGTAAACTAGACTATATGTAGAACATGGAATAGAGTAGCAGATTGGGAAACATAATATGCTTGAAATAAGAGATGCTTCTATTCATTTCCAGAAATTATCACCATGTACAATAGAAATATCACAGTACTATCAACTGTGGTCATCATAACATGTTCCCGACTACAGAAACTGAGTACATATACACTCGGCGGTGGTTGAGCAACTAACCATCGTGACGTTTCATAACAGCCCGTTACCACTAATCGAGACTTAGTTACCCAAATACACATGACATTTATTACATTCATTATTCCCACTATCTATAGTCTTATTAACATAACCAAACTACGCTACGGCCGACTACGATCGATTACAACCAAAGTAAAGACAACTACAGCTTACATCATTCCCCCCCACAAAAAAAGTCGTCTTCCAGATGACAAGACAACCCAAAGGGAATGATACAACATGTGAATCTACTGAGAAGGAGGGGGAAGTCAGGACGTCCCTGGAAGTACTGATGATGTCGGAGTAGCTGTCGGTGAGTGTTGCACATGCAACCTCCTCACCTCCTTAGTACGCATGCGGAGCTAGCGGTCGGCAAGTATCTCCCTCTCCCTCACAGCTTTAACCATACGGGCCACCTCCATCAATTGGTTTTTGACCTTGTCTGCCTCCATACCTTTTGTGCCCAACTGTTCATCTAACGCCTTCACTTTTTGCTCCCAAACCTGCCCCTTCTGATGCGCCTCTTCTTTCAAAGCAGTTACCCGAGCCTCCAAGACCTCTACTCAGGCTCCCCTGTCGCTAGCTATCCAAGTCTATTCTGCCAATTCTGTTTGAATGTTCTTCATTGTAGCGGCTAACTCATCCTTGACCCTCTGTAAAAGTCTATATGCTTCTACCTTTTGTAACACTGCGACTTCCATGGAAAACACTTTCCTTTTCATGAGACAGAAAACATCACAGAATGCGAGCTCAATGTAATATAGATTCTCAAGAACCCCAGCATCCCTTCCTGCTAGCCTTGGTGGTTTACCACGCCATGCCCTCAACATTACAGGAGTCTCACCTGCAGGCCATCCCTCACTGGTGAATATACGAGTAAACTCTGACTCGCACCCCATCTGCACGAATCCTCGGATGCGTTGTACTTCCTGGCCCACTAGAGGAGACCATCCAACCTTGAGCTCTCGAGAAACCTGGCCCACCCGAATCATCAATCGTCCCATATGCTCCAATTCCTATTCATAGAGTTGTACTATCCCCACTGGATCTGATGGGTCTGGCTGCGACATCTCCACTACCAACCCACCAGACTCTATAGAAACATTGTCCTCATCCTCCTCCTCCGCAGGCGCTAAGGGGGGTTTCTTTATCCCCCTCAGGGGTCTCCCTCGCTATCTGTCCCCCAAGCTCCTAAATGACTACCACTGGCTTTGTTTCCCCTACGACAGGCTACTCATGTGTCATCTCAGCAAGCCCCACCGTCGCACTCTACTAAGTTTGGATAAGTGGGTCGCGCTCGTTCGTACCACCAACCAACTCCTCTAAAGGGCTCTCTACAAGTTGCTCGGCCACCTCCAGTGTGAAGCCCACAGATCCCAGCCAATCATCAATCTGAGCCACTCCTGGCGCTCCTGGTGGTGTGACAAGGGAAGCCTGTCCCTGTGTCGTGATTATTCCCCATGTCCCTATGACTGGTTCTGGCAATGTGGCTGGAACAGTCGGCGGTGTAACCTATGGGGTTGTTGATGGTGCGACCACTAAAGCTGCTAAACTTGGCTCTGGCAATATCTCCACTGAAGTTGTTGATTCTGGCAACACATCCCCTCCTAGCAATGGCTCCACTGAAACTGTTGAACTCGGTACGGATGTAACAAGCGGCGCCCATCCTAGCAAATCGTCGGGCACTGAAGGTGCTACTCTCACTGTTCGTTCGATGCCTATGGGTGATACTGGAAGGGTGAAAGTCACCGGCAGTGGACTCCCCACACTCACTGGTGGTGCTGACAAGGTGACTCCCACGGGTTGGAGTGGCAGTAACACTGCTTCCTCTACTTCCACCCATGCCTCCGCTCCTGGAGCGAGGGACACTTCCTCATCCGTAGGTGAACTAGTAGCTGATGTCGAGGATGACAACTCGATGGGTTCCCCTTCCCCTTCTTCCTCACTGTGCTCAGATGTTGATGCTTCTTCTTCCACCGAAACCTCTTTGTGTTTCCTCTTCTTCCCTGCCGATACGCTTTCACCAACTTGCTTCAATTCTAAGCCTGTCCAGTAAAATGTTGTTGGCAGCCCCGGATCCAAATGAGTGAGAGACTGCAATCGACCCCATCTACCTTTTGGCACCTGCATGTGAACAGGATCCAAGAACAAGGCAATTGCGTGTTGCGTCATATAAAATGCATTGTGCCTCTGCGACAAGCATTCCCTCATACGTTCTGAGAGCAAGTGTCCCCAATTATAAACTCTACCAACACTCAGCCCCACCATATAGTCCACCATCCAGAGGGCGATGTCTGATGCTCGGCTGGCAGCAGTCAATCGGCACTTTATCAAATCCAGGAGGCATTTCCATTCAGCATTCGCCAGGTAGTGCTTTCGAAGCCCTCTGTTGCCTAAGTTCCATATAGTGTCCCTCTCCTCGGCTGTCAAATCATTTCGGAAGACCTGTTTAATGAGGACTTCCTTATGTTGTTGGGTCATTTTTCTTGGTTTATTAACTCCCACTCCCGTGGCTGGGATGCCCAATACTTGCTCAAAATCCTGTGCCCAAAAGGAGACTGTAACTGGACATCCTCTGTAATCTAAAACAGACTTGTGCAAGTGCCTGCAATAATTGTCCACCATGGCCTTCAGCCAAAGCTCAAATTCTCTCACATTGAAAAACAGTACCAACACTGCCTTGTCCACTCGAGCATGTTTCAGTGCTATCTTCAACACGTGATCATCGGTCGTGCTTCGCCACCACTGCTTACACTCATTTCCTATCAAACTCTCCCATGTCATAGCGTCACCTTTTGTCTCCATTTTCTTTTTCTTTGGGGGATGCCACCTTCGGCTTGTATTTTACAATTTTCTTCCCTTTGTCCATTTTGATGTCTACTCGGCGATTCCAACCAGCTTTATTTTCTTCCACTTGACAGTTGTTGTAACTGCCGTATTGGAGTAACTGTCATACTTTGCTGATTTGAAGTTGTCGTACTATGTGATGCCGTACTATGCTACCTTGCCCAAGCTGTACAATTTGAAAACTTGCAGAATGTCATACGACTTGAAGAAATGGAAAATGTTGTACGATTTGCAGACCTGTAGTAGGCCGTACGATATAATATGCTTGAAGATGTCGTACTACATGAAGGAATAATGGGCGTCATACCACGTTAAACCCTGTTGCCAACCGTGTTGTAGTTTTTCCCAAACGTACTGTGAATTTCCCCAACCGTACGATGCTTCTTCTTGGCCGCACAGTGCTCCTGCCTAGCTGTACGGTACTCCTCTCTGGCACTCGTATGGCTTGTCTCCTGGCATACGGACTTCTTCTGGCCCATACGAGGTTCCCACTATTCTCTTTTGTGCGTCGTATGACTTCTTCTCCCGTGATCCGTATGCGTCTTGGCTTGATGCATCATACATTTTCTCCTCCTGCGTTCCTCCTAGTTCGTACGTCGTACGGAGGTGCCTCTTGTGATAGGCGTACAGGCTTCTCTTTGCTTCATCCTTTCTTTCCTCGTTCGACTGGCTTGGCTTTTGAAGTTTTGTCCAATCTCTCTCCTTTCCCCTTTTCCTTCCTGAGCTTGACCGTACGGCGTACTATATGCTTGATGAGAATATTGCCTTTTGATTTTTTGTATAACTCGGCTTTGTCTCCCTTCGAATTTCTTTTATTTTTCCCCTTCTTCAATTTTTTAATTCTCTCTATTTTTCCCCATTTCACTCCTTTTATAATTTTTAATTTTTCTTTTTTTCTCTCTTCAATTTTTCTCTTTCCAAATTTTATTTTTCTTTTATTATTTCTCCCTCTTTCTCTCTCCTCTTTCTTCATTTTTTGCTTTTCAACATTTTTTCTTCCATTTTTCTTTATTTTTTGATTTTTAGCATCTTCTCTCTCCTCCGTTTTTAATTTTTTCCAATTTCGTTCATTTTCTCTCTTCTTTCTCATCTTTCCTTTTCACTCCTCTTACTTCGCCACCTTCCCTAACCTTTAATTCAGACTCATAATGCCATTTGCACGTATGTGGGGGCCGCTTATAACACTCTTCTTCGCAACATGACCCTATATACCGTATATCAAACCATTTATCAAGCAATGGAGGAGGCTCAATACCTTTGAAACTACCGTCGATGTACCTTCCGCCGTAACACCGGTACCATGTAACCTCCTCGCCTTCTAAAGTCGGTAGCCCAACTGGGTTAGGTATGATTTTCCAAAGTCCATCCTTTGTTGCTATCTTTCTTACCCTCGGCACTTTCCTTCTCTCTCTTCTCATTTGCTTAAGTACATCTTTTGTGTGTCCATCCACATTTGAAACGAACATGTCTTCCGTCATTATCACTGTCTTTAAATAAGGAGTTGTCTTCTCAAAGTAGGCCTCCCATTGGTCGTTGTCCCATTCGTCCTCTTCTTCATCATTACCCTTGGGTTGGCCCATACTTCGTTTGTTGGCAGTTTGTTCCTCCTCCTTATGTGCCTCTTTGTCCAATTCTTTCGCTAGGTATCCTCGCTTAATGCTTTCGTACGAGGCAACATAACTCCAATGTCCACCCATTCGTCGCCAGAGCACGGGTGTCCCGAATACTGCATTAGTCAGGTGCTTGTGCACCCAAGGATCTACAATCCCTTCTACTTTCTTCTACACCAGCCTTTCTTCAATAATTTTCTCTACGCTTGACTCCATCCAAACTCCTTCTGCTACATACCCCGGGCCTCCCAAGCCCCAGTCTTGTTCTCTCGGAGCCTCCTCCTGCACGGGCCAATCTTCCATGGTAGCGTAGTCGAGCATGTTGATTGCTATGGTGTCTTTCTTCTCTTTCCTTTCTTGATACAACTTTAATTTTGTTCCATTGATTGCTTTGGGTAGTAGTGACCCATCCAAGTTCTCAAGCTTTATAGAGCCATTATCACACACTTCTCGAATCTTAAACGGTCCTAACCAACAAACTTTAAACTTCCCTGGCTTGATCTCGTTACGGCCGTTATACTTTAAAACTAACCATCCTCGCCAGAAATTCATCCGCCGAAGGTACTTATCATGCCAGTATTTCCTTCTCTGTTGCATATTCTTCGTTGCCCATTGGGCCATGATCCTTCGTTCGTCTAATTTGTTAAGTTGGTATAACCGTTCCTTCAGGCTTTTTGTATCACCCAGCCGATTCTCCACGGCTATTCTTAGGCTAGGTACCATGTATTCCATAGGTACTACTGCTTCCTGACCGTACATCAATTGAAAGGGTGTGTACCCCGTTGTCACCTTGTACGTAGTACAGTATGCCCACAGGACCACGGGTAGTCTTTCCTCCCAATCGGCTTCTTCTATGCCACAAGACTTATGAATAATAGATACCAACACTTTATTTGTAGACTCTACTTGACCGTTCGCTCGTGGGTAGTATAGACTTGATAGATTGTGAAAGATCTAGAACTCCGTCATCATTAATCGGATGACATAGTTGACAGAGTGTCCCCCACGATCACTCGTAATCTAGATCGGTATCTCGTACCTCGTTACTATTTGCTCGTAAATAAATTGTGTTGTACTCTGAGCTGTGTTATCTAGGAATGCTCTAGCCTCAGCCCACTTTCTCAGGTATTCTGTAGCAACCACAATGTATCGGCACTAGTCTAATTGACTTACCTTCAAAGGTCCAATGAAATCCAACCCCCAGCATTCGAACAACTCTTGAGGTTGGGATGGATACAATGGCATAAAGTCCCGCTTCAATGGTTTTCCTACCCTCTGGCAGGTGTCACAGCCTAACACCCACTCCCAAGCATCTGTGTGCATCGTCGGCCACCATAGACCTGCCAATAGAATTTTTCTTGCAGTAGCATCCAGGCCCATGTGACTGCCCGCCACACCTTCATGTGCTTCCTTCAGTACGCCGAGTATCTCCTCCTCTATGACACATCTTTGAAGGATCTGGTCAGACCCCATCTTGTACAACAAGCCATTGATCAATTGAAATGTCTTACTCTTCAAGATGAGCTTCCTCCTCTCGGCTGGCGACATGTCCTTCGGGAACGTAGATGTAGACAAGTATTCTCCAATCTTTTCATACCATGAGGGGAGTACTACAATCTAAAACAGGTGTGTGTCCGGAAAATCTTCATTCACTCCCC